>CM072533.1:5357500-5640000 GCA_036898165.1 Silybum marianum | reverse complement strand
AATTACTAGTTTTCATACGAACAAATCATACATCTTCATATGAAGAAACACATCGACATTGCACTTACAGCATCCATACAAACCCCAGATACAAAAACAAAAAAAGAGAACCAAAACAAACCAGGCTCTGAAATACTTCATACGAACCAATCATACATCTTCATATGAACTAGTACATCGTCACTGCACTTGCAACATCTATACAAAATTAACCAAAAGAAAAAAAAGAAAAAAAAATCAAAACGAACCAGACTCGGGAACACTGTTCATCTTCGTAGCCTTATCATCGACGAAAGATACACTATTCTCAACATCAACTGGGTTGGAATTGAACAGATTTAAGCCATCATCAACAAAACAAAATTCATCATCAAAATCCTCTTTATGCAGTAAATCATATATGAAACCTTCATCCATTGAGAGAACCACCAAAAACCCACACCCCCAGAAAAACAACTGCACTGCATCGCCAAACATAACCTTCATCCACCTGCACATTTTAAAAAAAAACTACCACTTTCATAGGAATCAATTGGGTACTGTGTGAACCATAACCTTTGATAATATTAGATATGGGGAAACAAGTGTAGCTGTCTTAATTTGCATCTTATGGGATAGGATAAATAAGGATTTGTGTTCATAACATATCAGATTATATGAAACTTATCAGAATGTATTAATCATTGTGTTTATTTCAACATATTCTCGATTATTTCAACACACCTAGAATTGGTCTTGATAAATAACAAGAATTTGGAATTCCACGCAAATTCAAGTACATGCAGTGTCATGTTGTCATGTGTCATCAACTTTCACATCATTATAGTTAATAAGATATGAAATAATGATTTTCACATATGAACTGAATTACTTCATAGGGAAATCCACAATTGATTGCAACAGTACAATAGTTTACAATAATTTAATATGAATGCTAAAATTTCATATGCCTTTGCCCACACATAACTAACAAAGGAAGATAATAGTTATGAATTACTAGTTTTCATACGAACAAATCATACATCTTCATATGAAGAAACACATCGACACTGCACTTACAGCATTCATACAAAACCCAGATAAAAAAACAAAAAAAGAGAACCAAAACAAACTAGGCTCTGAAATACTTCATACGAACCAATCATACATCTTCATATGAACTAGTACATCGTCACTTCACTTGCAACATCTATACAAAATTAACCAAAAGAAAAAAAAATCAAAACGAACCAGACTCGGGAACAGTGTTCATCTTCGTAGCCTTATCATCGACGAAAGATACACTATTCTCAACATCAACTGGGTTGGAATTGAACAGATTTAAGCCATCATCAACATAACAAAATTCATCATCAAAATCCTCTTTATGCAGTAAATCATATATGAAACCTTCATCCATTGAGAGAACCACCAAAAACCCACACCCCCAGAAAAACAACTGCACTGCATCGCCAAACATAACCTTCATCCACCTGCATATTTAAAAAAAAAACTACCACCCAAATAACTACCAAATTATAAAAAAATTAAAAATAAAAATAAGTCACACCCTGCATAACATAACTGTACATAAAACTACCAAATATTCATAATTAATAAATAATTTAAAAGCATATGCACAATTACGTTTATACCCTCTCATTAAAAAATTAAAAAAACAGTTAATTCGAGTTTGCATAGTTTTTATGCAGAAAAAGGTTTGTATAAGATCAAGCCTCTATATATGTATATGTATATATATATATATATATATATATATATTTATATATGCATACATAGACCGATAATCAAATAAAAATCATAAAAATGTTACAAACTCGTAAAAACCGATATAAAAATATATTTTTTTCATGATTTTTTTTATCAAAACTTATAATTTAAGATATTATTTCACATATATGTTTGTGTTCAGCTTATGAATATAATTACATGTGGAAAAAAAATTGATTCACCTAGTGAAACAAAAAACATGCATAAAAAAGATTCATATGATGAAACAAATACATGTGAAAATTTCACCTTATGAAACAAATATATGTAAAATAATATCTTAAATCCTAGCATTTCATAAAAAAAATCATGAAAAAAATTGTTTTTATATCGGTTTTTACGAGTTTTTAATCTTTTTGTGGTTTTATTTGATTAATCCCCTATATATGTGTGTCTGTGTGATATGTGTATCAAAATATAATAAAGAAAAAAAAGTATAACATATAAATATCAAATTTTTAGTTCATTGATATTTAATATAACAAATAAAATTGAAGGATAAATATTTTAAACTTTTTATAACACAAAGACTAAATATTTTAAATTTTAAACAACACAAGGACTAAATATGTAACTTTTCAAAAGTTTTTAACGGCTACTTTTAAGTGGGTTAGTGGTAAGGATGAAAATAGAAGTAAAATGATGATTGATAGAGATAATTAGAACTATAGGGACCAAAAAAGCAGTTTTTAAACCACAGGGACCAAAATCGTAGTTTACTCTAATAATGATGATTGATAGAATTATTAATGATTGATAGAATTATTAAAAACGTACACGCCCGGTGGGACTCGAACCCACAATCGCCTGATTAGAAGTCAGACGCCTTATCCATTAGGCCACGGGCGCTGTTTGTTTCATTTTTGTACCGTAAAATATATATTCTATACGTTTTATTAAATATTTTCCAATTCTAATTGACCGTTTAGTTCACACAATGAGATCTGTAGAAATTGAAATAGAATTTAATAAAGTCTAATCATGCATTTTATTGATAGAAAATTGGAATGAAATATATGAAAAGAATTGGAATTTATTTATTTGATTCACTAAATATAACTTAATACTAATAATAAAACAATGATAAATTACCATAATAACCATTCATGATATTTTCATAGTTTGTAGTTTATAAATACTATATAATGATAAAATTAATAATAATATTAATTGATGACGGTGGCGGAAGTGATGGTGGTGGCCACGATTGAGATGGTGGTAGTGGTGGCAACGATGACAACGATGGTGGTCTAGGGGATGTGGTAGCAGTATTTAGGGGTGTAAATGATGCGAGTCGAGCTCGAGTATCATTATACTCGACTCGAACTCGATAGCCATTTCTCAAGCTCGAACTCGACTCGAAAGCTCGCAAGTAGTTAAAAACTAAACTCGACTCGAACTCGATTGAAAATTTTTAAACTCGAACTCGAGCTCAAACTCGTTTGAAGCTCGAACCAAGCTCGAACTCTTACTCGAATCAAGCTCGAACCAAACTCATCCGTTGTAATTTTATTTTATTTTGGGCCTTCTCTTATAAAATTTAAATTTAGAGATGCTCTCTTTAACTTTATAAACTAAAGAAATGCACTTCAAACTTCATCATCAAAAAGACTAAGGTGTAAACTTCCATTCACCTCTCTCTCTTTTTATAACACATCTTCACCCTTACTTTACCATCTCTCTTCCAATGTGGGACAACTTTACCAACACTTTTATAGTTTTCTTTGTCTTTTTTCATTTACAATTTACTAAAAAAATAATTGATTAGTTTTAATAGTTATAAAATTCACAATTTTGTTCAAGTATCTAAAAATATAAGATATTTTTATTATATTATGTTTTACAAATTTTCTTCAAAAGAGATGACGGATACAGAGCGGTTACCACTTGTAGGCTCATTCACCAACTAGGCCATGAGTTTGCTTTAACGTTTTTATAAAATTGATTGTATTTTAAAACTAATTATATATATATATATATATAATCGAGTATCTCACGAGCTTCACGAGTCGAGTATTGGGTAGCTCGACTCGACTCGTTAATATGTCGAGTCGAGTTCGAGTCGAGCCTATTCGAGTCGAGTGTTGACCGAGTCGATCTCGAGTAGCTCACGAGTTGTCTCGTATCATTTACACCCCTAGCAGTATTGGTGGTGCTAGTGGTATGGTGCCAATGATGGTAGTGATGGAGTGGTAGCGGTGGAGGTGGTATTGGCAACGATCATCGATCATCATGGATGGATGAAATAAATTAGATTAAATATACATATATAATAATCTTTTTATCAAAAGATTGGATGAAATGGAATCGGAATTTCTAGCCAAAATTCAAAGAATTTAAATTCCATCATACGTAGAATTGGAATCCCATACTGAAACAGTAAATCTCGTATAATAAAGTAAACGCATGAATGCAATTTGGTTAATGGACAAACATGATGAAAATATTGCTGCAATTATAGAAAAAAGAAACATCGATTACATAGGTTCTATATTCATACAGATAACGACATTTTTTTTTGAAAAGAATACAGTCTACAGATAACGACATTGATTTCCAAGTATTATCGAGATAGCATCAATGCAATCATTTCTATTCCTAGAAACAAACCAAACGGTGTGTCGACCTTTTTGCCATAGAAAGGTGTTTAATGGATGAAAATAACATAAAAATAATATAGGGGAAAAAATTAAATATTTGAAAAGTATATGGGTTATTTAGCAATTTATACCAAAAATATAGAGTAACCTGATAAACTGCCATTGCAGTGCAGGAGCTTAATGAGTTCTATCATGGCGTCTCTATCGTCTCTTCCACCCTCAAATTTCCCGATGACGACGGCCGCCGCGGCTCTCCGTCCTGCACGAGTCGTATCCGCTGTTACTACTCGCCGCTGGCAACCATCTACTACTTGCAATTTCTATTATATAAACCCTCCTAAAACCCTATCCTATCCATCACATATAAGGACGGCGACCTCCGTCGCTTCTACAATCGAAACTGTAGCATTGGATACTGAAGCTTCTGCTTCCCTCCCGATCAAGAAGGTTAGTTATTTTTCTCGTATCTCATTTGGATATATGTTGTTTGTTGTGTAATTATAGTCCCGTTCTTTTGTACAAAAACGTCATGATGATTAGGATTTAGGAATATGCGTTGCTTGGTGATAAAATTGAGGATCTTATGTCAACACTTGGTTATTTCTGACCAAATTTCTGGCAAGGCAAACTGGGCTCTATTATTTTGTTAAAAATTTAGAGCGTTTCCTTTATCCTTATTCATCTAATACATTTTATTCGGACAACTGAGCTGTAATGCGTTGTCAAATTCTTAGAAGTTACATGATTACTTGCTATGTGCTTCCATTTCTTGGAATTAAAGAAGAAAAATAGAAGACATGCTTTGGTTTTTTGTGGATAAACAAGTCAATTTTGGGATTGAAATTGGTATGGATTCACATGGATTCGAGGAAACACAGGGTAAATCATTCCATTTGTATGAAGTGGTAACACCTACCTATTGCTAAATTAATGCATATTGCTCTTGGAGTAAGGAAAGATGGAATCATTTTAGAACTAAAGGGAAATTTTAACATCTTTGATGCAAATAGTAAGAAGTTGTAGCATCAGGTTTTGGGGGCTAACAAACTCAAGAAAGATGTAAGTAGTTAAAGCCTCGAGAGACCTAATAGCACCCTATAGAGTATAAAGCACAGAGGCTTTCAGATCATATGGGAGGTAGCGATAATAAAGTGAATGTAGTACCTAGGTACGGATTGTGTATTGCTAAATGTATGAATTGTTGGGTGATGAAGCTTGTGAGTTAGAAGTCATACGACAAAACCATGAGAGCAAGTAATCGCCTTTAGGTTAAGAGATGAGAATAGAGTGTCGGAGAATCAATTCTGTTTCATGCTAGTGTGATCAACTATATAGGCTACTGTAGTCTATATTAGATGACTTGTGAGAGAAGAAATTTGACTGCATGAGAGATATAGGTGATAGAAATACGATTTGCATAAGGTTCTCCCATTATACAGTATCAAGGGTCAGCCTTAGGGTCTCACCTATTTGCTTTAGTTATTGTTCGACTAATAAAGGATATACAAGATGACAAACCAAAGTGTAAGCTCCTAGCTGATGATATTCAAATGGTTATTGAGGCCATGCATTGTGTTATTGAGAAGATGCAGTTCAAGGGAAACACCTTGGAGTAGAAAGATTTTATACTAAATTTGACTAAAAATACATGAAAATGTAATTTTGGTTGTGTATAGGGAAATGGAACATATTTTGTTATGTGGGATAGATATTACACAAGGATGGAGAGATGATTAGTGTTAATCATAGGATAAGAATGGGTGGATGAAATGATGAAAGTTGTAATGGTCTTATCCATGGTTTTAAAAATCGGTAGAGGCGTAAGCCTCAAGGCGCGCCTTAAGGCGACGCGGCCAAACATTTATAAGTACACACAGTGCAACCCATATGATATTTTATGGTATGGAATATAGTGGAAGGGTTGTCGCTCAACAGATAAAAGTTACTCTAGGGAGAGATTGGGATCCCATTGATCCAGAGGAAGCAACGGCTAGGCCATGGACAATAAATGTTGGGCACAAAAGATTATTTATACAAGATGAGTTTAGCATAAATATGAATGCTTTGGTAGATTTATGTCTAAAATAAGATGCATAGGATAAGAAATTAGCACTCAACTGCATCTCAATTTATTGCTAGTATATATATACATATATATAGAGAGAGAAAGGGAGGTTAAGGAGAAAACGCTAAAAGAAGAGAAAACCGAAGAACACCCTGAGAGTCCGCCATCTGGACGGTATTTTTTTTCTATGCATCAATGCATAAATATGCATTAGTGCATATGCACAAATGCATATAAGCGCTTGGAGCTCCTTTTTTCTATGCATCAATGCATAAATATGCATTAGTGGATATGCACAAATGCATGTTACCAGATGGCGGCCTCCCAAGGTGTTCTTGAGTTTTCTCTTTTTTTAGTGTTCTCTCCTGAACCTCCCTCTCTCTCTCTCTCTCTCTCTATATATATATATATAACACGACAATGTGTGTGTGTGCATGTTCATAAACAGTTTTATGGAAGTCCAATTACTAAAGTAGAAATCAAATGGAACTTTTACAATTTTGAAACCGATTCCTTTTTCCTCTAGTAGACTTTGGCCCAAAATGTTGTTTGTCGGAAGTACAATGTTCTGTTTGTGGATACAATAGTTAGCTGATTAAAACTGAAATGAAACAGAAGTACAATGATTTTTCGTGCAATTAACCCTGAATAGAATTGTAAACACGCATATATATTTTATCATATGACTTACAGGATTGAGTCTTAAGAGGTAACTTATATGAATTTGAGCAAGCTTCAATTGTGAGTTTTGTGTCGGGTCTTTGTAGGTTTTGATCCCAATTGGGTTTGGTACAGAAGAAATGGAAGCTGTTATTATGGTGAATGTGCTGCGTCATGCTGGTGCGGATGTGGTTCTCGCTTCAGTGGAGCCTGAACTAGAAGTCAAGCTCTCCGGTGGGACCATTCTTGTTGCTGATGTATCCATTTCTGAATGTTCAGATCAAATATTTGATCTTGTTGCACTTCCTGTGAGTTCTTCAAACTTCAAACCTTGTTTGTTAAGTTCTACATTTGTTTTAATGATATCTAATGTCGCTTTTTATGACAATTAAGTATATGGTTATCATTATTTTTCTTATAGAATTGTGAAAACGGTTGGCTATTATTTATTCGTTATTTATCTCACATATGCTTCTCTAGGGAGGCATGCCTGGTTCTGTTCGTTTGAGAGATTGTAAAACACTCGAAGCTATTACCAAGAAGCAAGCTGAGGAGAAACGGTTATATGGGGCTATTTGTGCTGCTCCAGCCGTCACACTTTTGCCCTGGGGTCTTCTAAAGAGAAAGAAAGTATATATATGCATATTGTAGATTTAGTACTATATTTTGCATATTCTAAAACATGCAAAGTGTTTTTATTAAGGATATGTTTTCCCACTTGCAGACAACTTGTCATCCAGCATTTTGGCACAAACTTCCAACTTTCCGGGCCGTTAAAACAAATCTTCAAGTTTCTGAAGGATTAACAACCAGTCGGGGCCCTGGTACTTGCTTTCAGTTTTCTGTATCATTAGTCGAACAACTTTTTGGGGAGTCTGCTTCCATGGAAATCGGAAAATTATTGGTGAGACTGCAAGTATACTATTTCTACAATTTTCTGTAGTATTCCATCTACCCTTTTCTTCATATATCCTCTGGCAGTTATTCAATAAGACTACTACACAATTCTTTATAACTATAGTGAACTTTGGCTCTATAATAACTGTGATTTCTTTGTCACGGATTTGTGGATGATCGATGTGAGCTAACTGTTTCTCCTCTCAATTGTGTACAAGTTAATGGACACCACCGATGATTTTTCTCGGAAGGAAGAGTTCAACAAAGTTGAGTGGGCTGTTGATCATACCCCTCGTGTAAGAGTTGTCTTTTCTTGTTCATCATATTTAATTATGGTTCAAGTTGATACGAAATATATATATATATACGGGTCAGGTTCAAGCGAAAACGCCAAAAAAAGAGAAAACCGAAGAACACCTTGGGAGCCCTCCATCCGGACGGTATGCACAAATGCATACTGGTAATTTGTAACATGCATTTGTGCATATGCACTAATGCATATGTAATTATAGAAGCATCGGTGCATAGAAAAAAACAGCTTCAATCACTTGTACGCATTTGTGCATACCGTCCGGATGGAGGGCTCCCAGGTCTTCTTCAAATTTCTTTTTTAGTGTTTTCCCTTGAACCTCCCTCCCTCCCTCCCTCCCTCTCTCTCTCTCTCTCTATATATATATATATATAGCTTTAATGTTAATGGATCGCCATCATCAGGAACTTGGTGTTCCTAGATCACTTCGGTTAACCAGGAGTGAATGGACTACTCTTTGCCTCACATTTAATAGCAAAGATAAACTTCATGATAAACAATGTCTCTGTACTCGAATGACTTACAGGTTCTCATTCCAATTGCAAATGGATCCGAAGATATTGAGGTGGTTACAGTTGTAGATATTCTACGACGAGCTAAGTTAGACGTTACAGTTGCTTCAGTTGAAAGATCTTTGCCAGTTGTGGGGTCCCATGGCATAAAAATTGTTGCAGACACGTTACTTAAGAATACAGCTGATTCAATATTTGATTTAATTATCCTTCCGGTGAGGCAAACAAAGTGAGTTTATACACATGTTAGAATGTTCCTTCATTCTACGCTTTCTTATATTCGTCATATTTTTTTAAAACCAAATCCCAGGGAGGAGTTTCTGGCGTAGAGCGGTTACACAAATCCAAGATTTTAAAGAAGTTGCTTAAAGAACAAGTTTCTAATGGACGAAAATATGGAGCAATTTGCTCTTCGCCTTCAATTCTTCAGAAACAAGGCCTGATCCAAGTAAGTTAAAGACAATAAAGAAACATATATACCCCCCCCCCCTCCTGCGACCAAGGTTTTTTAAGTTAAGTTATTGAGACATATGAAACTAGAGCAATATCTTTTAACGAAATTAAAAGTTCACATAAAACAATCGTTGTTGACTGCAGTCTAAAAC
Organism: Silybum marianum; assembly: GCA_036898165.1. Classification (NCBI taxonomy): domain Eukaryota; kingdom Viridiplantae; phylum Streptophyta; class Magnoliopsida; order Asterales; family Asteraceae; genus Silybum; species Silybum marianum. Next base: position 5,630,581 of record CM072533.1, on the reverse strand, counting down.
CTCCCTCTGTAGATGGTCTCTCTTCTCACCCATTATGGCTATTTTTGTCAAGTTAGTTGTTGGCTAATAAGCTAGCTGATAAACTAGTAATGAATGGCAAAAACTAGCTGATAAGCTGGATGACGATATGAAATGACTTAAAAAGTAAGTGGAAAAATATAGGAGGCGTAATTGAAGAAAGTGGAGAAAATCCCCTAGAGCTTTTCAAATAGCTAGCTTATGGCTAACTAAAGTTACTAATCAGGGCTTTTATTAATAAACTTATAAAATAAGCTAGCAAATATGGCTTATATAGTTATATCTATTTAGTTTATCTGGTAGATGCAGAAGCACTTCTTGACCCAAAAGGGATACTTTTAGAAACTTTTCTGCTTTCGAAAGTGCAAATAAATGAACTTTGTAAAAAATAATTGATTTTGCATATGATCCATAGAAATGAATATGCAGAAATAACCACATACTAAACCGAAATTTATGGCTCCTCCAGAAGAAGAAAGCAACTGGTCATCCATCGATGGTAAGCAAGCTTGAGAGCGAGGCTGTAGTTAGTTCCCAAGTTGTGATCGATGGTGAACTGATAACGTGTAGGGGTCTTTCAAGTACCCCAGAATTTGCGTTGGCTATTATCGCCAAGTTTTTTGGGCATGGACGAGCACGAAGTGTAGCAGAGGGACTTGTTTTCCAATACTTAGCAAACTAAATGCAGGTGAAAAGCCATTAAAAGCGGCTGAATTCAGTTCGAATTATTACATTTGGGCAGGGCCATATGATATAACCCCAAATCCAGGTTGATGGCTAAGGGTTATGGGTTAAATTCAAGAATGAAGCTCACAAGATGCTTCTTATTGGCTTTACAGAAAGTGTCTTAATGGAAGGCTATTGATGCTGCAAGAAAGGTTTATTTACCTTATATTAGCCTTTTGAGTTCCTCCTTGCATGCCTATTTGGCATGTTATCTCTTGTATAAATGTAGATTTTGTACTTGGTTTCTTTGTAAGTTTCTTAAAAATAGAAATAGAAAAGCTAAAATCTCTCAAAAAAAATTACGTTCGACTCATTATTTTCTTTTGATAACTGTGGGTTTTCAGACCAGTTTATGTGCACCGACTACACCTAGGCGAACATGAACTGTCTGGAGTCATCACAGGTAAATTTTCATGGCCACAAAGGTTTTGGTGGCACATGGATTCGAATTTATTGTAAATGAGATATTAAGTGAAAATGAGATTTCCATTACATCCCTTTGAGCCTTGACCAGTGCGGTACATCCCAAGGGGTTTACATCTTAGGGATTGTTTGTTTATCTCTTATTCTCTTAACAGTTACATTAAGAGACAACCTCTAAATCACTAAGAGGTGAATCTTGTTTGGCAAAAAAATAAGTTTTCCTCTTAATGGTTCCAAAACCCTCCGAATCATTTTGTATCATGGACCTTTCTTAACCAGACCCTGATTTCATTTTGATCAATTACCAAATAGTTATATTTCATTTTTATATCACAAAAACCTCTTAATTATTCTGACCACTTAATCATTCTGCACCAAACCATTCAGCACCAAATAACCCCTTAGGCCTTACCCTTTTAACTTTTCTTAATTTTGGAGATTGCAGATATAATTAAAATATTCATTGTGTTTAATGTTTCAACAAGTTTTTAAGCAAACTTTTCTTCATAAAATGGTATTAACTTTTAAACAAGTTTTTTTTTATACAATGGTAATTTTCAATGGCTATTACACAATAGTAACTTTTGCGATGTATGTGGTTTCATGTTCTCAAGACCCAAAAACCTAGGATTATTTATCGATCACAAAAACCTCCAGAAAAACCAGGCTCTAGACACAAGCGATCTTGCCATCGAGCAATTAAACTACAAAAGGCCTTAAGAAAATAATGTACCTAGAGGAATCATAATTATACATCCATAAGTTTATATATGTTGTTAAATATGGTTTATGTACATACACAATCACTTACTTCCTTACCATGTGTAGAAAAAACAAGATCAAAAAATCACATGTATATACACCACAAAACACTCAAATCCATCCATCCATCCTTATATATCTAGAGTAGAAATCACCAAATCCAAACCATAATCTTCACTCGTGCATTAAAAGTTGTACATTTCGTCATTTCTACTCGGATCCATCCTTTATATCCCTACCAAGGTCCTGTTAATGTTCTTCGTAAGCATAACCCTTTATTTCCCCACAACTTCATCTTCTCCGGTATCTAGAGAAAAAAAAACGGATTACATTCACAAAAGTAGATAGGGGTACTTTAGTAATTTATTATTCTTGTCCATCTCACTGACTTTTGTGGGACCCGGTCTAATGTTGTGCCAGACGTGAGACAACAAGTTTTTGTACTGTCATGTCTGATATATAATTTCCATTAATGAATCTGAAACTGACAAACCACAAGACTATATATACAATTTTACATACCTGAAAATTCTGTGACTCCATGATTTCTTCCTGGAGAGATGACAAAATACGAAAAGAAAACAGATTTACTACAAGAAAGATTTCACAATTTTGTTTAAGGAACATGAAGATATGATTTGCAATCGTCTTAGGAATGCATATACCTGCTTCTTCTGCAACTCATGATTGAGTCCTTTGAGTTTCGCAACTTCTGCTTCCAATTCCAACGTATATGCCTGTTCAAACAACAAAGCTCAAAACATTATATTCACAATGAAATTGTGATAATATGTAAAACCCTTTTGTATCTCTTTGGAAGAGCATTATAATAGAGAGAGAGAGAGGGAGGTTCAGGGAAAAACCTAAAAAAAAACTGAAGAAAGCTCTGGGAGCGCCATCCATCCGGACGGTATGCACAAATGCATATAAGCGATTGAACCTGTTGTTTTCCTATGCATTAGTGCATATGCACAAATGCATGTTACAAATTACCGGTATACAATTGTGCATACCATCCGGATGGAGGGCTCCCAGGATTTTCTTCAGTTCTCTCTTTTTTTAGCGTTTCCCCTTAAACTGACCCTATATATTATATATATATAGAGAGAGAGAAGAGGGAAGTTCAGGGGAAAACCCCAAAAACTGAGTAACACCCCATTCATCTGGACAGTATGCACATGTGCATACCGGATAAATGCTTACTTGTATGCACATGTGCATACCATCCGGATGAACGGTCCTCAGTTTTTCAAACACAATCAACTCCATACAACATCAAGCAAGAAGCTAAATTCTACCATCTTATATCCCGTCTTCAATATAAGAAAGATCCACAAGACATTAATGCATACACAATCAAATAGCAACAAAAAAAAACAAGATTAATGTTTAAAAAGTTTCACCTGTTTCCGAGCCCTTGACCTTGCCGCCGATTCTCTGTTCTTGATCATCCTCTTCCGCCTTCTCTCCACCACTTTCTCCAACGGACCGCCCCTTTTCCTTTCCTGCACACCACCTTCACCATACCCATAAGCCGCCGGTGGTGGTGGTGGTGGTGATGGAGACGTATCTGGTGGCGATCTTGCCATAAGCCCACCAACCGCCTTAGCCTGAACCATGCTCGTCTTTATTAAATGATCACTCTTTCCAATCACCGAAACTCCATTATTCACATGTGAAGAACCGAAATTAAAAGCAGCTTGCTTGGGGAAAAGTTTAGGTGGTTTTGGTTGTTGTGAAGATCTAACACCCTGCAAATTGTTCATTTCATTTTTACTCTCTATTTCTTGATGAAACCTTTTATTCTGATTCGGGTTTTTGAACCCAATACCAAAACCACTTCCATCATTCCCAAAAAGCCCTTCGTTCCGTTGCCGTCCATTTGGTAAAACTTGGGGTTTTTCCGAAACTACCCCTGCTTTCTGCAAGAATGCCTCTAATGTCATCTCACCTAAAGCTGGTTGCTTTTGTTGTGGCTGCAAGTTTGCTTCTTTAATCAAATTCATATCTTTGAATCCAACATGGCCATGGCCACCATTTTCTTTATGCAATTCTTTCCAAACTTCATCAACGGTTTTCTGGCTAAGCGTTCTTGGTAACGTTAAAGATCCTTGCCGTTGGAGATTTGTGTTATCTGTTATACCTCCATTGATGTCGAAATTGGAGTTTGATGTCAATGATTGAGTTTCTTCTGCGGTCCAAATGTTCTTTAAAAGTTCATCCATGTTCATTGATCCAAAATCTTTCCCACTTCCACCCAATGTGGTTTGTAATTCATCGAAAGTTAATGCGTATATGGAAGATTGTTGGGTCAATGATGGATTTGCTGCCATTTGACCACAGTTCTTGAAATTGATATATGAACTCATGGCTCAAATCATCCAATACCTATCAGAATTTAACAAGATCAAGTTATCCCACTTGATTTATTGATATTTAAAAATGCAATTTATTATTCACTAACTAAAGAAAATTTGAAATGTGGGTATAAAAGGTTTTACAATAAAGATTAAACTTTCTTGATAAGGTAACTTCAGATCAAGAATCCAAGAACCAAGATCATCTTTTTTCATGAATTTACTTCATTCTAGAAAATACCCTTCATTTAAAGAGGAAATTTAGAAGAAATATGTGTGTGTGTGTGTGTATATATATATATACACATCACAGTTCTACCATGGGTATGGAATAGATATTGCAATCAAGAACCATTTTCATAGCTAAATCCAGAAAAAAGAATGTACAAGTTCTTATGCATGAGGAACATGTCATTGTGGGAAGAAAGAAAGAAAGAAAGAAAAAGAAATTGCCCTACTTTATCCATTATCAAGAAGGTGAAACAGCAAAAAAAAAGCTATCTTGTTTCTTGATCTATCTCAATCAAGATTCAAGAAACAAGTCATAATCAGAAAGATATAAGGTTAAATCAAGCTACAAAATCACTTAGGTTACTTCCACATCAGAAATTCCCAAAATACCCACAAAAAGTACATAACATATTCATACATCAAATAAAATATTGCAAGATTAACACACAAACACACACAACATAAATCAAGATCCAAATTTCAATCCTGATTGGTTTTCATTTTCATTTTCCTTTTTTTTTCTTTTTTCTGTTCTTGAGCTCAAAAAAAGGGGAATAAAGCTAAACATTATCCATGAACATGATTAGCACTATACTTGATAGTAAAGTTAACAAAGTTATCTATCATCAATAAATTAAAGAAAAATCAAAAGAAATTCAAAGATCTACATCCCAGAAAAACCCACAAAGATTTAGGGCAACAAGATCAAAATGGTAAAATAAATGAAGTTAATAAATCTTTATCTAGGGAACATAGAAGGACAATCAAGTTGAAAAATAAAAAATATCTGAGGGAATATAAAAATATTTAAGACGATTTTACCCTTTTAGAGGGAGAAGAGCAATGTGTCCCTTCTTTTTTCTTCTTGTTTGGAATGGAAGAGATGACAAGTGTCTTTTGCTCCTTTCATGAAAGAGTCACTCTCTGCATTTAAAGGATTTGAGGCTCACATGCTTCTTTCTTTCTCAAAAGTCTTTCAGATTTATGAAAAGTTTTATTTAAATTTGTTATATATTTTATTACATAAACATCCCTTCAAATTTTGAATATCTTTAAATTATGCCCCTTATGCTTCTAAGATTCATGCATAATATGTCATGTTGTTGGTTAGAGCATTATCTAGTTGCAGACTTTGGAGATTTGGCGGTTGTAGTTTGACGATTCACCACATTTTAACTGTGATCGTCTATGTTGACTTGGGATTTTATTGATTGATACTGCTTTTTAATAGGGACGGATCCAGAAATTATTTTATATGGTGGCACCATATAATATAGACAAAAAATAATTACAAAACCAGTGTCTTCATATTTTTACTAACGTTTAATATGGTTCGATGTGTTTTAGCCTAATTTCACATTTTGAGGGATTTTTAAAGTTTTTTGCTTTATTTCGAAAGCAAAATTAGTTTTTTTATCAGCTTCTAGGGACTTTTTTCGGTTATTTTGGTTGCTTATGAAGCACGGTTGCACTTTCTTGAACTTTTAAATATCATACGGTGACACATTCTAAAACGATACAGTTGCACATTTGATAAACTTAAGAAAATTAACCTTTTGACAGAGAGAGAATACGGTGACATGTGCCACCATACGCCCTTCTATGGGTCCCTCCATGCTTCTTAATCATCATCGATATTTACTAAGTAATTGTTTATATATACAGTTTATATGTAAACACTATATATTTTTATTTCTTAAATTAGGATTCTCTTATATGTATCTTGATGGAAAGTAACACACATATGGTTAATCAACACTATAAATACAAAAACGGAAAGTTAAAGATTGTGATTGGGGTGTGCGTTTTCAAGACGATTATTTGACATTCAAATATTCAAGAAGAAAAACCATATAAGTAGATTGTAATAAAGTGATTATATCTTTAGTTGGATCAAAAATGTAGTTGAAGAATATACGAGGGGCTGATAATGAACTATTATCAACTATTAAGGTTTGTTTTTGAAAAAGTGAAAAGATGAGGGGAGTTTTTTTTCGTAAAGAAAAAGTACACTTAATTGGGAAGCAGGTCGACTAATCATTGTGGTGGTGATTTTCCAGATGTCATCTCCACGAATAAAATAACTGTACGTGGAATGATCCTCACCGTCCCTTTTATGCATGCGTAATAACACAAATATCTTAAATATCTTATTTTTAGTTGCCAAATAAAAGATATTTTGAACCTAATTAATAATTATATCCAAAACATAAAATTATTCATTGAGTCAAGGGTTGTTTGGTAACGGTTTAACGAGTTGGATACGATGTTTAACTTATTCGATAAATATATATAGTTGCTTAGTTTTACTTAGGGACGGGTTTAAATGAGAACTTAAATTTAATTGTGAACGTAAGAACAAATGAAAGCGCGACACATGTCATATTCAGACTGAATAATCAAAGAAATATTAAGACTACATAAATACTATATTCGGTTTGAATAAACATTATTCAGTCTGAAGAATGTTTATTCAGACTGAATAAATACTATATTCAGTCTGAATATTTCTTTGATTATTCAGTCTGAATAATCTACATTCATACACGTGTCGCGCTCTCATTTGTCCTCACGTTCACAACCAAATTTGAGTTCGCATTTGAACTTTCCTCGTTTGACTTAATAGCAAAATATTAATAAACAAATGTACATTGTATTAATCGATGAACTAATTGGTTCGTTTATTTGAGTTTATGTGTGTGTATGAATATGCATTACGGTACGTCGTAACTATACTTTTATAATTACGGTCCATCATGATACAACTTTGTTTTTGGTCGATATATATGTTATGAAATCGTTTCCATTTTAATTTGGAATGCATTGCTTTAATCTACTTTATTTATGTTAAGTCAAGATGTATAACATCCCTTGCATGTCTTAGGAATGAGCATACATGGGGTGCTACACCTACACCAACAATAGTTTTAATTCCGCCTGTAAACTTTCAAAACATAAATACATAGCATGGTCATTTACTGGAAGTAAATATACTTGGATGTGATCTGGAGCTCGCATTTGAGCTCGCTTAATTGAATGAGTTAGCACTGACCAATCAGAGTGACCCGTATCACCTCATGAGCTTGCATTCATCTATACAGGCTTACGGTTGAACCGGTATGCACACAAAACCATTATTAATCAATTCAACATTAATTTAAGTATTTTTATTTCTTACAAAAAACGTGACTAACATGTACATCTACCACCTTGCATGTTTAAAAGACCATTAATTAGCATATCATGATTTAATCATCATTGATCATGCTTTGAACACTTATATAACGAAAATCATGCCCAATTCTTAGTCTTAAGCCTTAATACTCGTTCCAGTTCGATGCTACATCATATTACTCCTTAAAAAGCTATTAGAGAAGCATTAAAATGTAAACTTGAAGTAGAATTACCATGTTAATATTGTACTGTTTGTCCCTTTACTTGACCTGTCTCCAACTTGCAGCGTCACCTGAAAGTTTTTGAAACGTATAGAGAGAAGTAGAAAATTTATAAAAAGAAGTTGGTTGAGTTTATTTTGATGGAGTGAGTAGTTAACTTGACAACCTTTTATAACATCAAGTATACACTAGAAGAAAACTCGGTGTACAATACATCAACAGTTTCTAGGTGTCCCAACATATCATTTTATAGGACTTAACTTTATAGGATGAAACAAAAAAAAATTATCTAAAGGCATTGTAATAAGTTTATAGCACACATGTTTTTGGGCATCTTAAAAAAAATTCTAACACACTTTTAATATAAATGTCGTATTAACTATTTTATAGGAAGGGTTAGGTTCAGGCGAAAACGCCAAAAAAAGAGAAAACTCTATCTGGACGTATGCACAAATGCATACTGATAATTTGTAACATGCATTTGTGCATATGCATTGGTGCATAAAAAAGCTTCAATTGCTTATATGCATTTGTGCATACCGTCCGGTTGGAGGACTCTCAGGGTGTTCTTCAGTTTTTTATTTTTTTAGCGTTTTCCCCCTCTTTATAGGAAATTTGAATAAGTATTCTATAAACACATCTTTTGATGTTTTTTTTGTAATTAACTATTTTCAATTTTTTAATCAATATTTGACAAAAAAAAATACATGGAAATCAAACGATAAAAGCTTATTTGTTTAAAAGGGTTAATCACCGGATAAAAGAAAGAATTTATTTTTACAGAAACTTGTATGCATACATTTTACATAATTAAACTAGAAAATACAAGTTTACAAGTGTTAAAAACCCCCCGACCCAAATCAAACAGAGCTTCACCAAGTCGCCGGCGGTCTGATTTATCCAGTAGAATATCTGAGAGCAGAACAACATAGTCCCCATCTGAGCCAAACAAACTAATAACCCCAGCTTCACCGCACCCATCTTGAAGAATATCGGGTCCCAAGCCAAGCTTAGAGCCAAGTACAATCCCATTGCGGCTGGCCTTTTATGAAACCCGCTTTCAGCCCACACCAGCCAAGATTCTCTTTTAAACCCATGACGAAAGCCGAAGACATGTATGTCACAGACATTTATTATTACAAGATTCTCTTTTAAATAATATGCTATAAAATAGCTAATACTACGTTTTCATTTATAAAAATATCCCAAAAATCTGTAACAACGTCAGAAGCATCATTTAAACTTATGAACATCTTTAGATAGAACGTTTTATTGCTTAGTTATATAAATTAAACCATATAAAACAGTCTATTAAAATTGACATCTTATAAATCTAATTTTGTTATGGTTATAATAAAACATTTAAATTTTTGTATTTGTAGGAATTTTTATCAAATGTTCATTTAAGAATTCTGAGAGAAAGTTTAGGAAGATATATAATTTTTAATATTACATACACACTTACGTAAAATGGTTGATAATTTCGACGTATTTACTTTTAAAATGGATGGATATTGGACAAATGTGAAATACATGGTGTTTGGTTAAAGGTATTAAATAGTAATTCATGATAATGAAAATTAAAAAAAAAATATTTGGCTTTTTATAATATAACGGGCTCATACCCCCAGAAGCCCATAATTTCATTCATGGTTAAACCAGCAGAATTGGAAATTCATTTTCATTTTCATTCTCTGTCATTTTTATTTCTTAGTCTGAGCCAAACATATTGATTAGTAATTAATATTAGTTTTTACTCATATTAATTAATTAATAATTTGTAATTCATAACTAATATTTATTAATACTTCTTAATAAATAAATAAAAGTTAATATTACTCAACGTATAATTAGAAGAAAGTGATAAAAAGTTTTAGGAGCCTTATTGAAACATTACTCCAATTAATGTTTCAATAAGCTAGCTTATTAGCTAGTATGCCTATTCAAAAGAGAGTTTACTACAAACTCAAAAACTAAACGAAGGGGCCGTTTACCAAACGCTTACCCGGGTAAGTGTTTACCAAGTATTACCTTACTCGAGGAGCATGACAAGTACCAAAAATCTTACCCTGGTAAGAGCGAAGACAAGAAAAGTAAGGACCAAGAGTCTTACCCGGTAAGAGACGACTCTTACCACGGTAAGTGCTTACCGGGTAAATTGTTACATACGATGTCGTTTTGATGGACTAAAATCTTACCTGGTAAGTAAGTGATAGTGTTGAATTTTGCGGGTAAGCACTTACCCAGGTAAGATTTGGTAAACGACCCCTAACTTATGTTTGTCAAACATCACCTTATTTAAAAACTTAGAACATAATAAATCATTATATTAAAACAATTCACTACGAAAACGGAAGACTTTTACCTATGAACTTTTCCTTGGAAATCCGTTGCTAAATGGGTGATTCCTCACAAAATAGTCATAGTAGGTGGTGGGTAAATGGTTGTTGAATAATTCAAATCAGTAACATATTACCGAGGTTTTTTCTAGGTGAACCATTGGTATTTTATTGAAGTTCTTTATTACTCAAAATAGAATAACCACTTAGAATAATGAAACACATTATATTTGTTGAGAAGTGCAAAATCGTATGAATCAGATTCCACCGAAACTATTAGGGTGCGTTTAGTTAGCGAAAACTGTTTTCATTTTCCAAGAAAACGTTTTCAGAAAATGGAGTTGAGTTTTCATTCTCAGTTTTCTATGAAAAATTTTCAAAACGCGTTTAGTTGAAATGGTGGAGTTTTCATTTTTCATTTTCAGATTTTTAGAAAACGCGTTTAGTTGTGCATTTTTTAACAGTTTTCATTTTCCATTTTCCATTTTTTTCAAATTAGAAAGTGTGTGTACACACACACTTTCGCGCACACACAAGCACACTCACTTTCACACACACACACACACACACTTTCACACACACTTTCATATGCACGCACACACACACACACACACACTTTCATACACACACACACACACATAGACACACACTCTCACACACACTTTCACATACACGCAGACACACACACACACACTTTCATAGACACGCATACACACACTTTCACATACACGCACACACATACTTTCACATACACGCACACACAAACGCACACTTTTACACACACACACACATACACACACACTTTCACATACATAAACACAGATTCACACACACACACATATTCATACACATACACACACATTTTCACTTTCACACAGACATACACACACACACACTTGCACATTCACACAAACATACACACGTACACACACACTTTCACACACACATACATTTTCACTTTCACATAGACATACACACACAGACACACACTTTGGCTTTCACACAGACATACACACACGCACTTTCGCTTTCACACACACACATTTATACACACACTTTCACAGACACACACACATACACTTTCACTTTCAGTTTCACACACACACATACACACACACTTCCACTTCCACTTCCACACAGACACACACACACACTTTCACTTTCACACATACACACACACGCTTTCACTTTCACATAGACATACAGACAGACACTTTCGCGCGTGCACACACACAAAATTTCACTTTCACACAGACATACACACACACTTTCACTTTCACACACACACACACACTTTCACACAGACATACACACACACACACTTTCACATACACACACATTCTAATTTGAAAAAAATAGAAAAATAGAAAATGCAAAGTGGTAGAAAATGCACAATCAAACGCACACACACTTCCACTTTCACTTTCACACATACACACACACTTTCACTTTCACATAAACATACAGACAGACACTTTCGCCGTGCACACACACACGCTTTAGCGCGTGCACACACACACGTTTTCGCGCGTGCACACACACAAAATTTCACTTTCACACAGACATACACACACACTTTCACTTTCACACACACACACACACACACTTTCACACAGACATACACACACATACACTTTCACATACACACACATTCTAATTTGAAAAAAATAGAAAAATACAAAATGAAAAGTGGTAGAAAATGCACAATCAAACGCACACACACTTCCACTTCCACATAGACACACACACACTTTCACTTTCACACATACACACACACGCTTTCACTTTCACATAGACATACAGACAGATACTTTCACGCGTGCACACACACACGCTTTCGCGCGTGCACACACACACACACACACTTTCACTTTCACATAGACACACACACAAAATTTCACTTTCACACAGACATACACACACACTTTCACTTTCACACACACACACACACACTTTCACACAGACATACACACACACACACTTTCACATACACACACACTTTCACTTTCACACACACACACACACACACTTTCACACAGACATACACACACACACACACTTTCACATACACACACATTCTAATTTGAAAAAAATGGAAAAATAGAAAATGAAAATTGGTAGAAAATGCACAATCAAACGCGTTTTTTAATTTTTCTAAAAATGAAAAATGAAAACTCCATCATTTCAGCTAAATGCGTTTTCTAAAATTTTCATAGAAAACCGAGAATAAAAACTCAACTCTATTTTTTGAAAATGTTTTATAGTTAACTAAACGCACCCCGGAGTTTTCATTTTCCATTTTTAGAAAATTAGAAAACACGTTTGGTTGTTGTAATGTCTCACATTAATTGGGGAGTATAACAAACGTTGCCTTATAAGGGACTTGGATACCACCTCTATCAGACGCGTTTTAAAACCGTGAGTTCAGGTGTGTGAACAAACCGGACAATATCTGGTACGGTTGGCCTGTGTGTGTGTGTGTGTGTAAATGTGTGTGTGTGTGTGTGAAAGTGTATGTGTGTGTGAAAGTGTGTGTGTGTGTGTGTGAAAGTGTATGTGTGTGAAAGTGTGTGTGTGTGTGTGTGAAAGTGTATGCGTGTGAAAGTGAAAGTGTGTGTGTGCGTGTGTGTGAAAGTGTGTGAAAAAGTGTGAAAAAGTGTGAAAAAGTGTGCGTGTGTGTGTGAGAAAGTGAGTGTGTGTGTGTGTGTGTGTGAAAGTGTGAAAGTGAAAGCGTGAGTGAAAATGAAAGTGTGTGTATGTGTGTATGTGTGAAAATGAGTGTGTATGAAAGTGTGTGAAATTGTGTATGAGTGTGAAAGTAAGTGTGTGTGTGTGTGTGTGAAAGTGTATGTATGTGAAAGTGTGTGTGTATGTGAAAAAGTGTGAAAGTGTGTGTGTGAAAGTGTGTGTGAGTGAAAGTGAGTGTGTGTGAAAAAGTGTGTGTGTGTGTGTGTGTGAAAGTGAGTATGTGTGTGAAAAAGTGTGTGTGTGTGTGTGTGTGAAAGTGAGTGTATGTATGTGTGTGTGAAATTGTGTATGTGTGTGTGTGAAAGTGTGTGTGTGAAAGTGAAATTGTGTATGTGTATGTGTGTGAAAGTGAAAGTGTGTGTGTGTGTGTGTGCGTGAAAGTGTGTGAAATTGTGTATGAGTGTGAAAGTGAAAGTGTGTTTGTGTGTGAAAGTGTGAAAGTGAAAATGTGTGTGTGTGTGTGAAATTGTGTATGTGTGTGAAAGTGAAAGAGTGTGTGTGTGTGTGTTTGAAAGTGTGTGTGTGTGTGTTTGAAAGTGTATCTGTGTGTGTGAAAGTGTGTATGTGCACGCGTGTAAAAGTGTAAGTGTGTGTACATGTAGAAAATTATTTTGAAAATGAAAATTCTGAAAACTCAAAAAATTTGTTTTCTAAATCTAATATAAATTTAGAAAATGAAAATGAAAATTTTTTTGGAATTTTTTTGAAAACTAAACGAACTAAACGCGTTTTCTAAATTTTCATTTTCACTAGAAAATTTTTCTAGAAAACAGAAAATTTTTCTACAACTAAACGCAACCTTAGTATTTTTTAGGTACGAGAATTTCTTAGGATGATTTTTACGAGTAAAAGTCCTTTTTTATGATAATTAGTTTTGTTAGCTATATTTAGAACAAACTATATGAAAAAATATACTTTAGAGTAAACTACAAATTTGGTCCCTGTGGTTTGTTGTTTATAACACTTTTGGTTCCTACAGTTTAAAATTTTTAGCTTCGCCATTACAGTATGCAAAAACGAGCGGATTTGGTCCATCCCTCTAAAGGCCGTTAGAATGACCCGTTAAGTGAATGACAATTTGGTCTTCTTCTACTTTTAATTACATTTTTATTAAAATAAATAAATAAACATCTAAACTAGAGGGACCAAGATTGTAACTTAAATAATATATAAAGAACTACTTTTTGCTAGGGGTGTTCGCGGTGCGGTTTGGTGCGGTTTGAGGCAAAACCGCAAACCGCACCGCATATGCGGTTTGAGCATTTTCCCAAACCGCAAACCGCACCGCATGAACCTCAAACCGCACCAAACCGCACCGCAAAATGCGGTGCGGTGCGGTTTATGCGGTTTGTACCTATCGCACTTTGTGTCTACAATCCAATATTTATAAGTTTAAAAATACATTATAGTATGAACGATAAAGTGACCGTAGCTCAAAAAAATAAAGAGTTTCAATATATCCGATTCCCAAATACATATTGCATAATTAAAAATATTCTAAGAAGTAAAATTAATAAATTCCGAACTAGATTGGAAGTGTGAGTTGTGATGTGTCCAATTAATTTATTAATATTGTCATATAACAAAATTGTTATATTAGATCAAACTAAAAGCGTAAAACACAAAGGCCAAAAATATTACATAAATAAAATTATTCTATATATATATATGTATGTGTTATAAATAAAATTTAAAATATATAAAGCATGCGGTGCGGTGCGGTTTGAACCGCGGTTTGATAGCTCAAAACCGCAAACCGCACCGCATAGTGCGGTTTGGTAAAAATGCAAACCGCAAACCGCACCGCAAAAGTTCTAAACCGCGCTTTGCGGTGCGGTGTGGTGCGGTGTGGGCGGTTTGTGCGGTTTGGATGAACACCCCTACTTTTTGCCATCAACAGGTTTTCGTCGGAAAACCATTTCCATAAAATCGGAAAACCACCGGCCAATTCCCTGACCCTAAACCCCTAAATCGAGAAACCACCAACAAACCAAACCTGTTGGTCATCTGGTCCTTACCTCCACCCACCACAACCTAGACCCCATTCCCCTCGTTCTTCCTTCTTTGTCCATTGGAGCAACCAATCTACCCTTGCCCTCTTTGTTCTTGTTCACCTCCAGGTGACAGAAACCCTCGTCGCACCGATCTCATCCCATCTTCTTCCAACTTTTGATTTAGTCTCCCTTTCCCTTAAATTTGCAACCCTTACCGACGAAGACACAACATTTCCCCTTCTCCATCACCGACTAACCTCACGTCTCCCTCCTTCCCTTTGAACCCTCCTTCACCCAACTCTCCCATGTGATTCTCCTAAAATCCAAGTTTGTTTGGATCTCCATGTAAATCGAAACCCTCTTGGTCCATAAAACACGAGACTAAAGGTTGGTTTTTGGTTGGTTTCGACTTTTGGTTTGAATCCCGGTGCATAGAATACGATTTGGTTTCAGACACAGACTTTTGTTGTACACGCACATAGACACAAACTTTTTTTTGTTGATTTTGATTTTAGGGTTTGGTTTTGAATGCGAATTTGGGTTTGATGTTGATGTTTTGGTGTCATTTTGAAGTTGTTATATTTAGCCCGTGAAGATAGCCGGAAAGGGTTGGGTTTGGTCGAAGAAGATGGTAAAAAGAAATTGGATTTGACCAAAAACGTTTTTAGGAGAGGTAGGGACACTTGGCATGATTTAAACGGATTTATTAAAACAATTTTTTTATTATTTAATGAAAATGAGAATAAATTGAAAAATGATGAAAATGCTTCTTATTTAACGGAATTTTTAATGGCCGTTAGAGGGAGGGACCAAATCCGGTCGATTTTGCATACTGTAATGACGAAACTGTAATTTTTAAATTGTAGGGACCAAAAGTGTTATAAATAACAAACCACATAGACCAAATTTGTAGTTTAGTCTACACTTTATTATGCTTTCTATTTAAAGGAGTAATTCATTATTGTCTTATTTATACTTACTTTTATAACAATTTTTTAAGGGTGTCCTGTACTATGTCTAGATTAATCCCGATAAATTATGACTGTAAAACATCAGCCCTGATAAACTCAGTGACTACAATTGTTGTGTATGTCTGGATTCGAGTCCTAAACAGATGAGATATTCCATCATATTTCCCAAAGCTTCAACCACTACACCACAACCCTTGTGATTTATAACAAAGTATATGTTAGATGTATGTATACATGTCTTCAATTCCCAATGAATTCTTCTTCGTTTGATTTCAACATCCAAATGTCATTAAACAACTTTACCGATAAAACTATATTGCATTGAATTGGCATAAATTATTGAAATTCTTTACCTATTAAAAAAGTGACCAATAATTTCAGATATATTTTGGGCATTTATACAAAAAAAATGATTAAATGGGGCTCAAATTCTGCATGGTCAAACAATTAAGGGAGTTGGACCAAATTATATATATATATATATATAAAAGATTCACTTCTTATGACTATTTCTGTAGGTTTGCTTGTAATTTATTAGAGTAAATTACATGATTGGTTCCTTTAATTTACACTTACTAACCTTATACATCTTCATTTTGAATAATTATGGATCTGCTCTATGTAGTTTACACTTTCATACTTCTTTGGTCCTGATCCTAATTATGTTAAGAAAACTCCGTTAAATAAGTTAACTAGAAGAGCATTATAATCATTTTACTGTTTTTATATTTTAATTAAAATTTAAAAAAAACAGAGGGACCAAAAATGTAATTTCACTCTATATACACAAATATATACCTTTTATTATGTCATGTAATTTACTCTAAGAATTTTATCATTTCCAATGTCTCTCATAGAGATGTACCTTTTCAAGCTTTTCGACTATAATTCTTCAAAATAGCAATTATTTGTAATTTATATTTTATTTAAACATAAATTTTAAATTTCATATATTAAAGTTGGTATATATCTATGTATAATAGAGTGAAATTACATTTTTGGTCCATTTTTTTTTAATTTTTAATTAAAATATAAAAAGTGTAAAATGACTATAATGCCCCTCTAGTTAACTTATTTAACGGAGTTTTCTTAACAGAGTTAGGATCAGGGACCAAAAGAGTGTGAAAGTATAAACTACAGGAACTAAATTCATAATTATTTTAAAATAGGAACGCACAATTTTATTAAGTGTAAACTATAGGGACCAATCATGTAATTTACTCAATTTATTATTACCATTGATAATGTCTTCCCGGTTAAAATGTATCATTAAAATTAATTTATACTTTCCCATAGAAAAATAACTATTATATATATTTTAGTAAGAAATAACTATTATATATTTTATCTTCAAGCCTCAAGTCTTCATTTAATTTGTTCATCAACTTTATGAGTTCGTTTATGGAGGAAGGATTTTGGGTTTTAACTTTTGAGGGTTTCTTTAATTATTTGAAAAATTAACTATGAGAGAGTTAGGTTGAGAAGCGTAAGATTTCATTATCTGATGCACATTAGGATAAGATACATTGAGATGCATCAAATCAATTTCATTTTAAAGTACAATCCATAAGTCAGCATGAGATTAAAAATGATTAGAGCTATGTTTGGCAAAAGTAGTTAATAAGGTACCTTATGACTTATAAGGTAGCTTATCAAAACCTTACTTTTATTAACTTATCAATAAGGTATCTTATAAGGTATCTTTAAGTTAACTTATGGTCATCCAAACAACTACACTAAAAATAAGGTATCTTATAAGGTGACTTATAAGTCACCTTATTTTTCTCAAACAATGCCTAAGAGTTCATATCTTTTCTCACGCTTTTCAACTTAACTTAATTTATCACACAATCCCAAGCCTAAAACTATTCAAACAAGTCATGATATCCTTTACATTATTAAACATAAGAATTATGTTAACTCTAGGTTAAATTAAAAAAATATTACAAAAACGCCCTCATGCCATGATATACCTTGCGCCATAAATCCGTCTTATCGTAATCCATACCTTACAGTAACACACTAACACTACATGCTATAACTGGGTGCCAAAGCCACACCTCGTCTTGCCGCCATAACGCTTCTTAGTGTTGTCATAACTCATAATACGTTATTTAGAATATTAACAAAAATACATCAAAATATTACTAATTACTTTTTGTATTACGTTATACTATAACTAATTGTTTGATTATATAATTTAATATCACATAATTACTTTCAAATCACATATATAAACATCCTACATGTTGATTTTTTTTTGTACACAAAAACTTTAAATTATGTAATAAATTCCAATTGGAATTAAAGCAAAAATTACAACTATATTTATTGGTACATCAAATTAATTATAACCTTTTTTGGTAAAAAAAACATTTATTACCACTTCAAATAAGAAGGTGACGTTGATATGGAAATATCACATGAATTCACGTTTCTTTTCTAGATATAAATCTATAAAATTTCGATTAAAACCTGTACTATGTTACAAAACATTTATGTTTTATTTTTTAAAATTTATTTTTTCAAGAGTATAAATATTAAGGCATTGTGCATAAATTAATGATCCATACAAACAACTATGTTACCATTCTCATATAAATATTGTTTATTTTTATAAACAATAAAAATATAAGCTTAAATATTTTTGAAAATTTATATTACCATTTCTATAGAACGCATACTATAATAAAATTGTGTTCATAAGACGTCTAAAATATCTAAGTCTTCTAATATGATACTTTTATAAGACTTAAGTTTATAGAACCAAATTATGAAACGTTTTATCTAAAAGTGTTACAATAGGTTTATAGAACGTTTTTTTGACGTTTCAACAAATAATTTCGAATATTTATAAAATAAAGTGTCGCATTAGCTATTTTATAGAACACTTGTGTTTATATGACATTTTTTTAAATAATATCGTACAAAGTAATTAATACAACACTTTATTTTAAAAGGTTCAGAAAAAACCGTGTTAAGATATCCAAATGTTTTAGACATGACGTGTTTTTGTTTGGTCTTATAAAGTTAAGTTCTATAAAACATTCTATTAAAAATATGTTTAGACATCTTAAACATCTTATTATAAACCCAATTTTCTTTGTAATAATACCAAATTCTAAAAACCCACATATTTATTTTAATTTAAAAAATTTAAATTATCTTAATTTTAACTTAAAAATTATATAAAAAAACAAGATTTTTATGCTAATTAATTTGATATGCATATTGATATAAATTCTTTTAACTCAGTTTTCAAAATTTCAATCTTGGGTATATTTTTATAATATTTTTATTATATTATAAAATATTTATAATTTATTATTATATGTTATATATATATATATATAAAAGTCCCATTTTTTAAAATAGTTACATATTTGAATAAAATGATTTACATTTTATGACACTTTTAGTCCTCTGTCTCAATTTTGTGACGGATGTAGTTTAGTATTTTTAAATTAAAGTTTTTTTAAAAGAATCATTTTAATTCCTCTGTAAAAACGATGCCACATGTTTTCTGTTTGCATATAGGTATGGGTCTGTATATATGATGGTTTGGTTTTAATAAAGGCTGCCTTTCAAAAAAAAATTGACGTCCCCTTAGGCATCGATGCCGTTTATTAATGTCATATATACAATCCCACTAATCTTCACCTTCCTGTGCCTCTCATCCTTGTCTCTACTCCCTAGTACCTAATATGTCTTTCTTAGGCATTTTTTTTTGGCAAAATAAACTAACTTTATAAGCTAACTTATTTTTTAAGTATATGTTTGGATGAACATAAGCTAACTTATAAGATAGTTTATTGAAAAACTAATTAAGAATAGCTTATGAAAAACTTTTTACCACTTTTTTCGATTATACCCCTCATTAATATTAATTGTTATTAATTAATGTAAATTTTAATTGTAAATTATTCACTAGCATTAATGATTGATTATTTAGAATTATTATTGATTTTATTTATTATTTTATATTATTGTTATTTAATATTTTTAGTTGTCAAAAAACTAATATAACAATTTTAAAAATATATTTTTAAAATAAATAAAGGTTAAAGTTATATATATATATATATATATATATATTTTTGGTTCATAAATAATAAAAAATGACAAATATTTTAATAAAATACTTATTTATTTTTAAAAAATTATTAATTAACTAAAATATGTAATAATGACAAATATTTTATTTATATTATATACAATGATTATTTAAAATCACCGTTTAATATAGATATTTTCTAAAATTTGTATTTGATTATAAATCCACAAAAACATTATTATATATAATAAATCAAATCAAAATCTATTAATTAGCATACTCTATTTGTTTTAAATATATTGTGAAATGTTAAAACTTATTTATTTTTAAAAATGTACTTTTTGGTCATTTTACATTCCTCAACTAATTTATCAACTAGTTTTTGTCAAACGTATTTAGTTCATCATGCTAGCTTATCAGCTACCAGTTAGTTTATAAGTTATCAACTAACTTATCAGCTAATTTGTCAAACATGGTCTTATTCTCTCATACACAAAACACTTACACATAGAGGGCAAGAACAACACACACAAACACATAACTTGATCTTCAAATTTACAATGTTTTGAATTTGTTGTCATGTACATAATTCATATGAAAAGAAGAGAAGTGATTTGGATGAGATGCTCGGGCAAACATGAAAGAGGTGGTTGCCCTTGCTTGCCACCATATGACCAGCTCTGAGCCGTTTGATTTTGATTGATTTGTATTGAGCCGATGAGTTCATCCATCCTCTACATGAAGCATAAAAATCAACCACTCTTGTGATTAAACGTGAAATAAATTATTACAAATTAATGCGTGGAATTTAACAATTGTTTTTATGTTTCTTCCTATTCTAGTTGTTTACTTACAATTGACACTCCTCTTTCCCTTTTTCCTATGATTTGTCGCATATGAATTCCCTTTTTTTTTGTGTGGGGGGGGGGGGGGGGGTGTGTGCACGCATTGTAGGGGTGGAGGACCGGGGGTCACAAGAAGAGATGTGTGATGTGGGCTCATCGGAGATGGTCGTGGGGGCACGAGGTGAAGGACATGGGGCTATAGTATAGGGGTAGATAAAAAGCTGGTGATCTCCTGGGTGTGCACTCACCTGAGTCAAATGAGGACGAAGAAGGAAAGCGGGGGAAATGGGAGCACAATGAAGGGGGTATATAAGAGGTTGTAAATCGTGTAGATGTGTATATCTAGGGCTGTAAACGAACCGAACGTTCACCGAACCGTTCGGCAGGAAGTTCGTTTATTTAATAAACGAACGAACATGAACACATTTTTTTGTTCGTTTAGTTAAATGAACGAACATGAACAATGGTCTCGTTCGTTCGTTTACATCGTTCGTGAACGTTCGTTTACATCGTTCGTTTATGTTCGTTTACTTTCGTTCGTTTATGTTCGTTTACGTTTGTTTATATATAAAAATATATTTATATATTATGACATTAATATGTAAAATCAGTAATTAAATTAAATTTATAGAATTTCTTTCTTATGGCTCCTAAATTTACCCGGTTTTTTATTTTGTTATGTTACTTTTTAGGAACAAAATAATAAGCAATGGTGGTTTTATTCTATATTTGTGTTTGTTCGTTAATGTTCATCTATGTTCGTTTACGTTCGTTTATCTTCATTCACGTTCGTTTAATAGCTTAATGAATGAACACGAGCAAACAAACTTTCTTAATGAACACAAAAAAATTCGTTCGTTTACCGTTCGTGTTCGTTCGTTTGTTCAGTTAAGTTAAATGAACGAACACGAACAAGTCTCCGTTCGTGTTCGTTCGGTTCGTTTACAGCCCTATGTATATCCCTGAATAAAAAGATGGTGGCATAGGGGAGGCCACTAGAGATGGTGGCGACAAGAGGGAAAGGAGCACCTGTCGAGATCCCACTTTATTTGTATGGAGGTCGTCACTCATCCCCTCCTATCTGAGTATATACGTATATGTATATAATACATGAGAAAGGATCATGCGATAAGCTAACTAATTTACGAGAATATAAGAAGAAATATGAGTCACATAATTCATTAATTAAAAAATAAATTAGGATAATTACCATTTTGAATTGGATAAATCCTTAAAAATCTCATCATATTCTTTAATTTATTTATTTTTAATTTTAATTAATTTATAATTTTTTTTATCAAACTTTATATAATCTTTTTTTTCTTCTAAATAAACTATTGATAAAAGAAAAAATCACATTTTCATCAAATATCGCATGTGATATTCATAATCATTATTTTAATTAATTCATTATTTTTTACCATTTTTTGGATTCACATTTTAAATCACACGTGATTAGCCTCGTTTAACGTATGATCTATCATGTATCACATATGATCAATTATGTGAATTTTTGTACATATCACATATGATAATATACGTCTCAATATTAAGTGACATATGATCACATGTGATGATATTTATATTACAAAAAGATTTATAAATATAAATATACATAATCACATATGATTAATAAAAATATCTATGATTATTGATTGTGGATATCATATATGACATTAGATAAAATTGTTAATTTTTAATCTTGTATTCAGCTTTTTTTACATAAAACTTGATAAAAAAATACGAATGAATTAAAAATAATTAATTTAAAAGATAGAATGAGAATTTTATGCATTTATCCGATTTAAAGTAATAATTATCTTAATTTCTAAAACTAATTTTTATTTTCTTTGTTGTAATTTTTAATTAATAAATTTTATATGGTTCATATTAGGGATGAGCATACGGACCGAAATCCCGAAACCGAACCGGTCTCGTACCGGTACCGAATACCATTACCGGTTCGGTATTCGGTACCGGGATTTTTTCATATTCGGGATTCGGTATTTTCGGTTCGGTACCGGTACTGGTACCCATAAATCCCGAACCGAACCGGGTAATATTAACGGACACTTTCAAATTGAAACAAAACCTTTTTCTTTTTGGATTGGTGTAAAAAACCTTTTTTCCCAACATTATATCTTCCATTTCTATACCAAATCCACTAATTTTTTTAATTTTTTTGGTTCTTGTAATATTCCCCCCAAATATCAATCTTTTCTTCATATTTCGGTTCCGTAATTTCTCCAAAACCCGGTTTCTTGTAATATTCCACCCAAATATTTCACACTTTTTGACATGTATGTAACACTGTATACATACCAAATATATGTATATATACATATATACGAACGAAGCCCACTTTCTTATCGTTACATATTTTGGATGTCAAATTGTAAAATTAAAAAATTATTTTTTATTGGTGTTTTTTAATCTTTTTTAGGTCAATTGAAGTTGAATGAGTTCCTCCCCACTTACTCTACAATTAGAAAAACCATTTTGAGCTATGTAAAAAAGTTAGTCGTCCCTAAAAACGGTACCAAACGGTGTTAGTCCCGAAAATCCCGGTACCGAATTTCTATTACCGGTTCGGTATTCAGTACCGAGATTTTTTCATATTCGGGATTCGGTATTTTCGGTTCGGTACCGGTCCGGTACCGAGCTCATCCCTAGTTCATATCCTTCTCATCTTCTCATAAATTGACCGTTTTCTTGATTGAACTTATCTTTATAATACATAACACTAACTTTTAATAAAAATTGGAAGAATATAATGAAAACTACCAAAACATCCTTTGATTTAATTGGGTTAACAAAAATAAAATTTGAATCCATAAGGGTTGTGGTCTACTAGTCGAATGCCTACGAGATGGGGAAATATCTCAACCACCTAGTATTCGAATCCAGGTGCTCTCAATAGTTATAGTTGCTGAGTTTATTAGAGCTGATATATTACGGTAAAAAAACTTTTCCAAAATTAGTCTGGGTTTTTGCTTAGGATTTTACATTTTTTTAAGTTAGTTAAAATAAAGACCATAAGACGTTACAAAATATGCAATGATTTCAATTTTAGGGAGTTGAGCCATAACATAAAAAGCACAGGGACTATAAATGTAATTTACTCTAAAGTTTGGCCCACAGAGTTTTTTTTTTAAAAATCCTATGCCCCACCAAACTGAATCTATGATCGTCAGTACCGTATCATAGCTCGAACTCCTCGCTGGACCCCACTATAAACTCTCTCTATATAAGTATATTCGCTTCTTGTAAACCCTTTCTCCTTCATTCCCTCCCGACTCATTCCCCTCCGCCGTGGACGGTGGTTCAATGGCCGCCGCCGATTCAAACAAGTCTTCTTCTTCTTCTACGATTCTGTTCAAAAGCCGATCGTGGTCGCCGGAAATCCATCGCCAGATAGAATGGGAGACGCTGAAGATGAACCAGCGACGACGCCGTTTCCGCCGTAGCAAGAGCCTTGATTCCGTTTCTGATTTTGACGTCACTGATGATGATATCAAGGAACTACGAGCTTGTTTTGAGCTCGGTTTCGGATTCGATTCGACTAACGAATCGGATCCGAAACTAGCAAGTGCTTTTCCTGCACTTGAGTTGTATAAGGATGTTAATCGCCAATTTATAATTAACAACCAGAATCTATCGAGATCTTCGTCTATCGACTCTGATTCTTCTTCTTCTTCTTCTTCTTCATCTAACTCCGATTCATCTTCAAACCTCATCGTTAATCCAAGTAAGAGATTTTTCAAATTCTGATTATTGTTTTGATTTAGAATGATTCAATTCGAATAATTCAATTCAATTCATGTGAATTTTGTTTTAACGAGTTTGATTGTTTGATATGAAAATTACGTAGAAGATGATCCCCAAAAGGTGAAGATGAGATTGAAGCTGTGGGCGCTAGTGGTTGCTTGTTCGATTCGAGAAGCTTCTACACAGTCTGCAACAGAAGTTATGACGACTGCATAGAGAGAGATTGGTTGGTGTGTGTGTTTTTAGTGTGTGTATTCTTCTTCATCTGTGCAGTGCAATTTGGGATTATTGAGAGAGAATTGAAGGTAGGGTTTTAGGGAATGTATAGCTGGATTCTATACATCTTAATTATATTAATGTACACATTATTATTATTCCCCAAATCTTCTGGTTTGCAATTCAGTTTTTATTTCTTTCTTAATTTCTTTTCTAAATTTTAGGTTTATCATCATTGAACATGAAATATCAAATCTAACCACCCACACACACACACACACACATATATATATATATACAAATCGATGCATAGAATCGTGTGAGAATAAGAGTTAAGGTGAGAAACGCAAGAAGGAATCTGAACCCTTGATCACTTTTAATCTGATACCCACTCATGAATTGCCCTTTAGAAAGAAGTTGATCCGGTGCATCTCATCCAAATGTGCATCCAAAGGTATAAATCACTTCTTACGCTTCTCAACTTAACTTATTTCTCATCCGAATCCAGCCCTATAAATCAAATACAAACCGTCTAAATGTTACACACCGTAGATTTTTTGAGTTTTTTTTTGAAATTTTTAGGTAGTTATCAAATTAATTACAAACAAGGTTGAGAGTAAATTTCAGAACCGGTTTAATCCACATCATTGACATTGATTTGCGAATCTGTATGAATGGTTGGAATTGATTTATAAGGTGACATTTACCCTATTTGTATTTAATTTGTCATCTATATAGTATGTATGTATGTATATACTGAACATATCTCTACAATGTTGATATGAACTATTTATTAGTTCTTTTGCTGGTAGGAATAATAAGTTCTACTTAACAATTAAAGCCATATGTTCTATATATTATCTTTGATCATTGTGTTTCATATATTGTAATTTTGAACTTGGATACACACATATACATCTTTCAGGTTCAAAACTATTAATAACAAATATATATAATGATAAAGAGAATACATATAAATAGGTGTTGTTTAAATAAGAAGATTAAATATTGCAAGAATATAAAAATTATTGGAAAAATCTTTAAAAAAACCTATTTAAATATGCATATGTGAACCAATGTGTTACTAATTATTTATATGAGTTCACATGTGCATTTTTAAATGGATTTTTTCAATGATTCATATATGACTTTTACATCTTTACCTTCTTATGATATTTATTCTTCTTGTGTGTATATATATATATATATACTATATATATATATATATAGGCGAGTTCAAATGAGAATTCAAATTTGGTTGTGAACGTGAGGACAAATGAGAGCGCGACACGTGTCATATTCAAACTGAATAATGAAGAAAATATTCAGACTGAATGTAGTATTATTCAATCTGAATAATACAAATTCAGACACATGTCGTGCTTTCATTTGTTCTCACGTTCACAACCAAATTTGAACTTCCCCCTCTCTCTCTATATGTGTGTTTGTGTGTGTGTGTGCGTGCACGCACGCATGATAACAATATAACTGGGGATCATGTGAAACCAGACTGTTTTCATGAGACTCGCGAGTCTATATTTTTACATTTGAAACTTTACAGCAGAACACCGTGAAAGTAACCTTCACAATATTTGTGCTGTGAAAGTTCGATTTTTTTACCTTCACAGTGTTTTGCTATGCAGTTTCAAATTTAAAAATATGGTTTCAAGGGACTCACGAAAACAACTTGTCCTCACATGAACTCAACCTTAGCAATATATTATATACTTAAATTACTACTTAATTAACGATGATACATGACTAGATAGTTGCGCTCAATTCGGAATCAAGAGTGGCTTAATGTTGCAAAAATGTTGACGTTATAGTTGTGTATAATAGTAACAACGTAAATAGATGTTTTCTGTATATGAAAGACGTAACTCTTAAACCTTTTTATCGCAATTAACCTGTTTTACAAATATATTGCATTAATTAAGAACTATTTACCGATTGTTTCTAAATATGGCTCTGAATGCACCGCCCTCGAAACTCAATGTTCCCTTTTGGGTCTTTAACCATTTAGAGTAAGATTTCAACTTTTGGTTTACATCTTTTTGTTCATACAAAAAATTATTTATTTAAATACTTAAATTATTAGTATTATTATACGAAAAAGGTAACGAAGAAAAAGGGTACAATTGCTTATAAACAAATTATAAAAGGGGAAAAGTTTTGTGTTAACACAAGAATCACAAGACCATATCTACTTTCACATGACAATAGTTGCCGCAACATGTTTTGCATTTTGTCTTTGATCATTGAACCTTGTCCCTTTTATTCTTGAAACCATGGAACAATTAATATTTAACAAGAAATGAGTCAATTTGAATTATAGTTTAATATATATATATATATATATATATATATATATTTTTTTTTAAATGGGTTGAATAGTTTAAAAGTTGTTTTGAACTATATATATTCAAGTGTTTACGGTCCTCTTAAAAAAAAAGATTGGTCGGTATTGTAATAATATACTTTTATAATTATTAGCATAATTATTAGCACTACAACAGATCGGGTTTATATAGGATGACAAAAATGACTAAGGCCTTGTTTGTTTTTTCATTTTAAGCTCTTAATCAACACTTATGTCTGCTTCGTTTAGACGTTTCATAACCATTTTAGAACTGAAATCAGACTTATGACTTCAGCACCTCTTAAAAAACAAACGCTTCCTAAGTGTTCTAATTAATACGTTGTTTTATATGACTTATGTTTATAAGACTAAATAATAAAAATCATATCTAAAAGTTGTTATAATAAGTTTATAGGATGCAAATTTGAGTCTCATAACAAATTTTAGAACATTTTTTTTAAATAAATGTGTCATATTAGCTATTTTATGGGGCACTTATCATATAAAATATCTTATTATACAAACATTTTTTCAGGAGTGTTCAATAAGATAGATAATATGACACTTTATTTATAAAATGCCGTAGAAGGTAAACTTGTTATGCGTTTAATAACATCTTATAAACTTATTTTTTAAATATTGTTTGGTCATATAAAACAGTCTGTTATGTCACTTAGGCATTGTTTGGCAAAAATAAGCTAGCTTATAAGCTGACTTATAAGCTAGCTTATTTTCCGAGTAATCGTTTGGATGCACATAAGCTAGCTTATAAGTCAGCTTATAAGCTAGCTTATCGATAAGCTACTTGAAGTAGCTTATGAGAAGCTTTTTAACACTTTTTCCAATTATACTCCTAACTAATATTATTTATTTATTTTCAACATGCCCTTTTTGGTCATTTTACATGCTCATAAGCTAGTTTTTGCCAAACATAACGTATTCATCAGCTAGCTTATAAGTCATCAGCTACCTTATAAGTCATACGCTAGCTTATCAGTCATAAGCTAACTTATCAGCTAGTTTGCCAAACATAGCCTTAGAGGCCGTTTACCCACTTACCCGGGTAAGCGCTCACGAAGTCACATTACTTTATCGGATGAATACGGTAATTAAAAACCAAGAATCTTATCCACTAAGAGGGAGACAAGGATCAAGAGTCTTACCCGCTAAGTAAGTGCGACGACTCTTACCATGGTAAGCGTTTAGCGAGTAAATTATTGCATATAATGTCATTTTTGTGGACTAAAATCTTACTCGTTAGATAAATGATAATGTTAAATTTATTCGTAAACACTTACCAAATAAGTATTTAATAAACGCCTTTAATTATTTTTGGCTTATACACCCGATTTTGTTGATACATTGATACGGTAATATAAAGGTTAATTGACTCTGATTGGTTCTTTTCGTTTAAAAAGCCACATATATCGTTTTATACTTTTATAACATACACATGTAATGTTAAAATGAAAAGCACATATTTGTCTCCTATTTGCCTGAAAATGACAACTTTTGTCAAAAAAAGTAGTCATGAATAACATGATATATATATATACACACATATGAAAAGAACCTCATTTTCATCAACGGACTCATAAGAACCCTAATTTGGTAAATTAAAATAAACACATATAATATATTAAATGGTAATAATAGCAATATAAGTAATTTTCACTCAAAATATATTTGAAAAAAGCGTTATTATTCATATGAAGTATCACATAAAATAAACCGGTTATTGTTGTTTCCAATGATGGTAGGTCATCTCCCTCATCCATTGTAGAAACATCTAGATGATGATATGAGTTTTTTTTGGCTCTTGTCAGTAACAAACGATTGAAATTTTGTAAAACTAATCTTTGTTTTCGCGATGTCAGTTAAATTTTGTTCACAATAGAATGATGAAATATTTGATCATATAAATTTGAATTTTATTGATTGTATTATTCATAATAATATTTCAAATGATTAAATATGTACGTAGTTTTTTTATTTTGTATCTATATTAATTAATTATGTTAATTCAAAGGAAATAAACGATGATGTAACAATTATTTTTCTTCATTTTTTAAAATTAAGATATATATGATTGAAGGAAATTAAAAGAATACTGATATGTAGAAACTTGTTATTTAGTATTTATTACTGTTGAAAAATCTATTCAAACTGAAACATTATTCGCCGTAAATTATTAGAAAACAAACCGACCAATATATATATATCTTATCAAGAGGCGAGGGTCGGGACGCAAGATGTACACAATTCTAACATGACCTTAAAAAATAGAACTATTACTTACATGAAAACCCGGACATAAAAAAAAGGTGCTTGATGTTTATGCAAAAAATTACATCTAATATAATTTAAGGTTTGGATTGCAGCGCTAATCACTACAGATACAAGCATCAAAATTAAGAAGACGAATAACAAAAATAACAAATAAGATGAGAGATTTTGGTGATGCAAAAACCTCCGACAAGGGTAAACATCATAGACGATATGAGATATCGTCGATGCACTATGAACGTCAATCAGTGATGTCGTTCTTAATAAAAATGATTACAATTATAAATCGTAGATAGACACGACATGTCAGGTATGATCACAAGAAAATAACTCCAGCGAGGAATGTTTTCTTCAGATGAACTTGCAATTCGTTCGTTGTAGTATAATTTATAGTATTGTAGCTTGCAACTGTGGTTGTAATTCGTCAATTTCCTTCTCTGAATGTTATTGGTTCCTTTTATAAATAGCACGAGTAACGGTTATAACGGTTGCCTTGTAATGATCTTTATGAGGGCAACGATTGTGTGTTGATGATGTCTTTGAATGTTAATTGCCAATTACTGCAAGTGTATTAATAAGGTAAATTTTGACCATAACTCTTTGACACCTGCAATAAATGATAAAGATTACAGTCGTTGAAGATAAACAAGTATCAGGATTAGTCGAAGATGATTTGTCAAAGATCTTGATTATCGATGGTCGTATGTCAGAGATGTCATCACTGTCGACGATATCTATGATCACTCGATGTAAGAGGTCTTGTCGAGGATATTATCCATGTCAGTTCAGGTTGTGAATTTTTACTATAACACTTGAGGAAACAAACTTGGACATAAATCCTGCAAAAGTTAGAAAAAAATCTAAAAAAACTCAATAAACTATCATATTTTGAATAATTAAGTCTCTGAACGTTAAATAAATAAATCCATGAATGTTCTAAAATCGAACATATAAATCCTAAAATATTTTAAAACAAAAAAAAAACTAACGAACTTCTATATTTTGAATAATTAAGTCTCTATACACTTTTTTGAACCAAGTCAATACACTTATAAACCGAAAGTAATATAAAAATTTTCAATCGATGTATCTAGATCAGTAATAAAGTGTATAAAAAACTAGTAAATTGTCACTTTAGTAAGAACAAAGGTCTTTATACAACAATTAAGAGAATGAGGTTCTTAATAAAGAACTCTCTACAATCTTAGATCTTGTAACCTATATGTTTTGTTTATAAAAACCTTGCATTGGAGATGCTAATCACTCAATTCGTTGTGTTCTAATAAGTTGAAGAATCTATTTGTTCGATTTTATAAAATTCAAAGATTTATTGATTTATAATTTTTTTCATTATATACGTAAAAAGTTTTTTCGTTTAACTACAAGGGCGGTGTCAGATTGGTTTGAGTTCGGACTACAAAGGTCAAAAGTGTCTGGAGGTCTCATGTTCAAATCCAAGAAGGAATAAAAATTTCTTTGTGACTACGGAGGTTCAAATACGATAACTTCGCCCTATCCATGGATGGCTGTTCTGGGATTAGCCTGATCGCATAATGGATTGAATATCCAGTTTATCAAAAAAAGAAATTCATTTTTAAAAAAAAAGTTAAAACAATAAGATATATTTTTCAGCGAAAATTAAAACATAAAACCTGAAAGACCAAAAATATCTGGCTCGTAATAGCCGCAGATATTATCACAACTCTTCGCCCTTTCTGACGTGGCGTACATCTGATGTTGATGCCACGTGTAAAAGCGTCGCCATGTGTGTACTGTTGTTCAAGCGACCGCCTCTCTCCCCCTCTCTCTCTCTCTCTCTCTCTCTCTCTCTCTCTCTCTCTCTCCCCGCCGTGGAAGTTTCTCTAACGGAATCTTCTGAGAGATCGCCTGAATTTAAAAATTACCTTTAAAAAATAGACGAAAATGGAAGAGAGTCGCCGGCGTGATTCATCATCGCTACCGACGTTAACAGATCTCTCCGTCGATGAAAATTTTGGACCAACAAGTCCGTCGGACTCGGACTCGGACTCGGACTCGAACTCGTGTATGATTGTTGAGAGTTCTAGAGGAAGGTTGCAACAGATTGAAGATTCAGCGAAGGTAACTTCCGTTTTGTTATATCTGTTTCGTCTCGTTTTGTTTGATTCATCCATTTATGTTTTGTGGTTCAAGTTGATTGTATCAGTATGTTTTTCAGCGCTAGTGGTGTATACGTTATATTACAGGCATTAGTATATTAGATTTAGCTAACTAAACTGATGGATGTATATAACAATATATATCTCCGGTGTGATTTACGTTTATGTTCCCCTTTTGTATGGTTGATTGGAGATCTATTGTTGTTGTTTTTTTGTCAAGGCCCTAACCACACCCGTAGATTTGAAAATTTTACCACTGCAAAAAGCCAATTAGGGTATTTGATTTGTTAAGGTAATTGATTTTGATAGAAAAGAGTAAATGTGATATAGGTTTTGATATATAGATGTGCAGGCATCTTGGAATGATTGATTTTCGTGTTTGGTTTAGAAAACATGGGAATAAGGAGATTTGGTTAAATTTGCAGCCATGGGTATAAAGAACATAAACCATTGCTTCTATGTGCTACATGACATTACTGCCTGGATCTTGCACCGTTGAAAGAGCAAAAGGTTTCTAGAAATGATAATGGGAAGAGATTTGGGGATTGGCTAGTACATTTCAGATCTTGAGGATTTGTGCTATTTGATCAATGGTATGGAACTGCATTTGTAATGTTAAGTAAAGGATGTTTAGAACTGCATTTGTAATGGTAAGTAAAGGATGTATGGAACTGCATTTGTGGGTTGCAAAAGATGTATCTATCGCTTGTGCTAAGTAATGTATGGTAAGTAAAGGTAGCCAATATATCAAGATGTTGACTTCTAAATAGACTGTTAAACTGTGGAATAGACACTAATAACATAGATAGGTTGGACCATTGTTCTTAGACTTAGTTTGGAACCTATCTGTAGATCTCACTAGATACAAGAGTACACTTATTCAAGTATCTCTCTGTCTGCTTACCAATATACCCTATTCAGATGATATAATAAACAAATGGGCTAAATATCCTATTAATGGTAGTAAATCTGTGGGTGGCAGGAGACTCAAAAAATAAATTTATAGAAGAAATCCCTCCAATTATATGTATCTTTACTTAGTTCCAATTGTATTATGCAAACATTCAAAGTAGGATTTCACTGAACGAAAATGGTTTTAGTTTTCGATGTTCTTGTTTTCATGTGATTTGAGATCGGCCGTGTAGCAAAAAAGACGTGACTTGTTCTGTTGGCCGGTGAAGCAAGAATTCTTGAAAGTTTGAGCTTTCTTTATGAATGCATTGAATATCCATCCATATGGAAACTCACTTCTAAATATCTTGCTTTCCTTTGATCCATTTATGGGAATTTCTACATTCTTAAAATCAATCTATAAGATCAATTAAGCATTGATTTCAACTTTCCAAACAATTCATTCAGCAGGCTAGACACGATATTCACATCTTAATCGCATATTCGCAAATCCAAGTTCTATCCCCACCATCCCTAGGATTTCCAACTTTGCTACTTGGAACCCTCCCCCCCCAAAGCGGGGCGGGGCATCATGTTTAAGTGAAGATTACACATATAAGAAAGTACTCAATGACATATGTCTTGATCTGTTAAACAGCCCAGCCAAAAATTTATGGCCTTGTTTATGTTTATATTGTGTTAGACAATGATAAAGGAATGCGTAGATGATGTTTCATCATTTGTACGAATGATGCCAACAAACCATTCTAGAAGATGTCATTGTCGTGCTGTGTCCATGAACTGACCAACTACTCTTACGGCATGACGCCAAACCTAGTTGATGTCCGGGAAATCATGGACTACTTTCCATACTTTTGGAATAAGGTTTATTTATCAGAACACTTCTACTTCTTTCCTTCACCCGAAAACGTTCTTTTTCTGGATAAAATTGGCTGGTTTCGATTTGTTACACCTGCACATTTTTTAAATATGCTAAAACATAATTGCATCAACTTTTGTGTGGAATTGGGAGCTTCTTCTCTGCTACACGTATTGAGACCTGGTTTTTCAGAATTCTGAATCATAAGTTCTCTCTCGGTTGTTCCTTGCATATATGTATTTGTCTGATTTAAACGTTACATAGATTATAGATGGTATTCATGTGAATATAGATTTTCGTGTGTGATGCCCTTATCAACTTGTAATTCTCACTGTTGTTGTAAAACCCTTGGAAGCATGTAGACCTTGGTTAAAACCTGTTCTGCTTTTTTTCACCTTATGAAATCAATGAATTATTCGCAAAAGATGGGTAAAACCAAGTTCATCAAACATGGTAACAGTGTTAATATATCTTATTCGTTCAAGGTACTTAAAATACTATTAATCATTTTTAAGGGTTTACTTACAATGAAGTTAATACCAATTTGTGATTGGTCAATTGTTTTGTGGCAGGATTGTCTCACAGCATGGACAGATGAGAAGCATGACATGTATCTTGATCATCTAGAATCATCATTTGTTGAGCAGTTGCACCGGTCTATAGGCGTACTTGCTTGGTGCTCAGAGCATGACTCAAAGGGTCCTTATTTTTCTCAAAATCTGCATGCTAAAATTAGAAATACGTCTCAGAAGGTGAGCCTGTTAACAACATAAGAAAAATGTATTTCCTGTTATCACTCAATTCATTAACCTTTTTTATTTTATTTTTATCATTTTATGTATACTTTTTTCTCTCCAGCTTAAAATGATACAAGATGACTGCTCGGAGAAGATCGATCTCAAGAGAAGCCAGTCTCTACTGAACCATGAAGTTGGTTCTCTTGTTCTTCTAAAAAGCCGTCCTATGTGTGCAGGCAAACGACATTTTGCAAGAGCAGCTAAACGGCAGGATAGCAGCGCTTCTAGGAATTTGTGCACAGAAGACAAGCTTTTCTTCAATGAGGCAGGAATATGGGCAGGGCAGATTGCTGCAATCCATGGGAAATCGGTTGACTGTGCTGGAGGTAATTATGACCATAACACGCAATGTCCTTAAAATTATATCTTGGCCTTGCTTGTAGTTTGCTTATTTAGCTTCTCTTGTTTACCGTTTGTGTCTAAAATGTTGGCAAGCATAAAATCTTGCATTAAATATTAGTCTCTACCTTATTAACTCTAGGCCTATTTAGTGGATAAAGTTCATAATGACGAGTGGGGATTGGTTCATCTGTCAGCTTGTGTATATCTACGCGGGGGTCTAGAATATGGAAGAAAAAATAAACATTATCTAGCAGAAGTAGCAGAAACTGGGAGAACTGCCCATAAGTTTCTCTTTTGCGTCGTTTTTAATGTTGTCTTCCATGATGAGTGTTATATATACGTCGATGTTTTTCTGTTTCTCTATTTTTCCCAAATTGAAAAGGAACCATTACCATTAGGAGTCTGGACCTCAGTTCCAATTTCTATATATGCTTGGTTCAGAGTGCTGGTTTTTTTTGTCTATAACGACTAGTTAATATCTGAGTACTAAATTTACCCTAAACTTGCATAAATTCTTATGCGTCACATATATGGCAAGAATAAGTTTTCTTGTTTATTGTTCCAGTAATACATAAAAAATGTATCCATCAATTGGTGTTTCTTAGGAATTTTACTTGCATATTTTCTAAGTTTGCCAAATGTCATTTAATGCTTGGTTCTCTCGCGGAGGTAGAAAAATTGATTCATCTCCGAGGTAGAAAAGTAGAAAATACTGTATTCAAATTCGGATTCTCTGAATTCACACGTGAATCGATTCTTCTGGGAATTGATTTATAATCGGGATTTAGAATTTTCTTTTTTTAAAGTTAGATACTGTTATATATTTTGTGGTCTAATGAAATCATGAATGCAGTAAATTCAAGATATTGTCAAGTGGAATAGAAATCAGCAAAGATTAGTTGAGTCTTGCTACTTGTAACACACCATATCATTGGAAAGAGAACTTTGTTAGCTCATGATCAGCTTCATGCCTTCATTACAACTGAAACTATATATATATATATATAGCATTGCCTAACTCCTAAACTTTTCACCATTCAAGATTTTCATTTTGTGGGCGTCATTTATATGGGTAGAGAATAAATAGATATATGATTATGGGTTCCATTTACTCGATGTGATGATAACTTAAGATATGAGGCACAAAATGAAAATATCAAACAGTAAAAACAGACGTTGTCTGTTTGGTTGTTTTTCCATTTATCTCTGTGTATGGATTAAGCTCAATTACTTGTTTATCAATATCATCTCATTCACGGGAACATCTGAATGATCTTGCAGAATTCTCAGATCAAAACTTTGCAGATGAAGCTAGTGATCAGATGTGTATAACAACAATGTCAAAGCGGTCAAAGACCATCGTATCAGAAGTTTGAACCAAAGATCAGGTGACGTATCCTCTTCAGTCTGTTTTGTTTCAACACCCATAATACTGAATGTGGTGAAATTTTTGCCCTTTTTGCCCCCAAACATAGGCATAACCGTAGGGTAGAGGAAATATCTACGTATATATTTATACAGTTTGTTCAAAATCGCTCATTCTTATAAATA
The DNA here is from genome assembly GCA_036898165.1 of Silybum marianum. NCBI lineage: Eukaryota > Viridiplantae > Streptophyta > Magnoliopsida > Asterales > Asteraceae > Silybum > Silybum marianum. The sequence goes on along the minus strand of CM072533.1, from coordinate 5,594,490 downwards.
TGTTGTTCTTTTTTCTATATATCTCGATAGTGTTTACAACTAGAAGTCAAATATGAACAATTTTGTTTTAGTTGTACAATACATTTTTCGCTTATTTGAACCGATACAAATCTGTATTCTTGGAGAGTGCTGGTAATTTGTATCTTAGTTGATTAGTTTTTTAGGGTAAAACCCCAAACTTTTGGTTCTTCCTATTTTATACTCATTTTACTTGATAATCGGGTTATGAGGTTACGTGGCATTGGTTGATTTTGATGTGACGTTTTGTTACGTAATCAACAATTGTAAAATAAGTCGATAATTTGATATAACGGTCAAAATGTTTTCGGAGTTATTTTCAAATATTTACCGCACTGACACTTACTATAAGTGTCATTACTTTTGTTTACCCTATTAGTAACATTCTCGACTATCAAAATGAGTTTTTGCTTATCTAATCTCTTAAACAACTCAATAAAATATTTCGTTATCCTTAGTTTATACCTTAAGGAAGACTATATGTCATTCAAAAAAAAAATTAAGGAAGACTATATCACACTTCCTATGTGGGACAAGTGATGCCTTAAGAACTTGTATGTATATATATATATATATATATATATATTATATTATATAGTTCACAATACAATCAAAAAAATTCACTATCCTTTTTATATGGGACATAATCTCACGGTAAAGACTATATATACGACAACGGGTGCACGTTTAGTTTATCTCAAATGATACAAAAATTGATATGTTTATATTTTAAGTTAATTTGAGAGAAATCATCCCGGTGGTTTGTTGAAAACTTTGTTGTTTGTTCTTTAACTTTGTTTATTACAAAACTACCCTTGCTATTTTCATTTAGGCCTTGTTTGTTTTTTCATTTTAAGCTTTTAATCATCACTTATGTCTGACTCGTTTAGACGTTTTATAACCATTTCAAAACTGAAATCAGACTTCAACACCTCTTAAAAAACAAACGCCACCTTAGTGTTCGTCCCTCGCCTTAGTAGTGGTTTTCATCTTGTTGCTAAGTGAAAATGTAATTTGCAATAAATGAAGTCAGAGATACAAACTGTAGAGTTTTCATAAATCATATAGACAGCGGTACCGGGGTTTTTACAACATCCTCAAGGTCTCGGGTTCGAGCCTTGGGAGTGGTGGCTTTCCTAAAAATGGTAGAGGAGTGGGGGTTAATCCCTTAAGGCGATGGTTCGGGTCCCACATACTGCCCATATGGATGTCACTGTGGGTTCGAATCACTAATTACTAACTTGCCGTTCAAAAAAAAAATATATATATATATATATAGACTATTTTTGTAATTTATTCAAACTAATTTTTAGAGTAAATTACATGTTTGGTCCCTATAGTTTACGAAACATAATGGATTGGGTCCTAAAGTGAAAAACTATGGAATTGGTCCTATCGTATGCATGTTGTTTTGAATTGAGTCCCTTATTCTAACACTATGATTTTGCCTCCAATCAAACCACCCACATGCCCCTTACTCACATAAGGGCCAGTAAATCAGATTCTTCAAGAATATGAAAAACATAAAGATTCAAGAACATATTCATGTTCTTCAACCCATAAATCAAAACAAAAACAAATAAACATTATTCTTCAACTAAGAAATTGAATGCAAATTAACCAACACTAATTCATGCAAAAAAAATTGGTGTTAAACCTAAAATCTAAATCAGTCCTTACCATGTTTTGCAAAAACCCAAATCGGGAAGAGATTAAAGACAAAACCTTTCGATTAACAAAAGCATATCAAAACAAAACCCCCAAGGCCATGGAGGCCGAAGCAGAACGACGGACAGTGGCAGGCCCAAATTGAGAGGATGCCCCTTTAAGGTGGATCAAGTGTCCACAAAGTCGCTCAATGTGTTTTAAGCTAAATTTCCCCATTTCGAGGGATTGTTTAAGTTTTTTGGTTGATTTTAAGAGTTGTTTTCGGTTTTCTTGGTTGATTTGAAAGACTCTTTCTGTTTATTTCGAAGATTTTTTTTTTGTATTTTGGTTGATGTTTGTTGTATTTTCTATATTCTTAATCACTCCTCAATTTTACTGGGTGGACCTTTCATACAGTTTTCCTTAGAAATAAGATTGAGCGGTTGCATGGGACCTCACTCGAGATCTAATAGGTTCGCCCCTAGGAGGTTGAATCTCATTGGAAACCTTAAATCCTCTATGTGGTCTGTTTATGTAACCCAGAAGAAGTGATATGTGGTAAATGATGCTCTTGGCCGGAGTAGAAACATAAAGCAGCCATTTTAGAAAAAAACAGAAACCGTGAATATGAGAGAGAGAGAGAGAGAGAGAGATGATTTGGACAATTTTGCATCGAAGTAGAATATGTGACATGTTCTTTTTTATTGTCTTCTGCATAGATTGTTCTTCATTGTCATCTGTTGTTCGTCACTAGAGCAGAAGAGGAACATAAAAAGTGTTTCGAATATGGATTTAGGGAGATGCATGTTTGGTCGTTAAATGATTGGTTTGGATTTGAGATCTGGTTTTTGATTTTGAGTTCTGTTTTCCCCGAAAATTTAAATAAAGTATAAAAATGACAAAAATACCCGTGAGGGACTAACGAAAGAAAACGTTACGACGTCTGCAACACAGACTCATATAAAATCACAAGGTCTAAATCCGTAATTTTTTTAATTTAAAGACCCAATCCATAAACTTTTTGTATACCATAGGAACCAAACATGTAAATATACTCTAATTAGGCCATGTTTGGCAAACTAATAAGATAAGTTAAATTTGAATGATAATTAATGGATGATCGATAATTCGATGAAAAAAATCACGTTTTAAGAAACTAACGTATAACAATGTAAAATGACCAAAAATAGTATATTAAAAAATAATAATTAATATTAATAAAGGTTATAATTGAAATATGTAACAATAAGCTTTCAATTACATGTTCGTTTGAGGACGCAAAAACTCATTTCTTTTTCATGAATGCTCAACTATGGTTTACAAATTTGATTTTTACCCAAAATTCTCATCCTCCTACTTCTTTGGACGAGCAATTCAATCTTTAATTGCTAATCGAAACATGGAATTTTGATCCGGAGAGAAGAGTACTATGGATTCCATAAACCCTAATCAAAGAGTATCAAGAAGCACCCAAGAAGATTATCATGGATCCAGTAACAGTAACAGTAATAGCACCTCAAGTCCATCATCGTCTCACAATTCCAAGAAAAAATGGCCCAATTTGCTGCCTCTATTCCTAGTCCTGGTTTTCATATCGGAGATCGCGTTCTTGGGTCGACTCGATATAATCAAGAAGGCTGATTTTGTTAACTCTTGGACTGAATCATTCTACCAATTCACAACGTCGAATCTCGTTTCCTCCTCCAACTTCCTTGAAACTTCCGACGAGGTTCCGGTGGTGGATTCCGGTGGCGATGGAGAGAGTTGTGAGGAATGGTTGGAGAGAGAAGATGACGTGGTGTATTCTAGGGATTTTCAGAAAGACCCTGTACGTGTTGTTGGGGGTGAGCAGGTTTGTTTTCCTGTTTTTATTTTTATTTTTATAAATAGTAGCATTATCTCTTGTTTTAATGTTTTTATTTGTTGTAGATTTGTAGTATAAATATATGTTGCCATTATTCTGGGATTCTTGTTAATTTGGGTATTTAGAGCTTCAAGACTGTGATCATATTATTAAGGGGGCGTTTGGTTCAAATAATGGAATTTAGTGGAATTGGAATCCGTCAAAAGAATTGGAATGGGATTCTATGGATTTTGACCACTTGTTTGGTTGGTAGGAAATAAAATGGAATTTCTCAAAAAAGTTGGAATCTTTATGTTTGTTGGCGGAATGGGTGGGGGTTGTGACTGTGATGATGATGATGATGATGATGATGATGACAATGACAATGACAGTAGTGGCATGATGGGGGGTGGGGTGGGTAGGTGGCAGTTGTGACAGCGGCGGTAGTGGTGGGTGAGTGGGGGTGAGGTGGATGGGTAGGTAGCAGTGGTGACAGCGGCGGTAATGGTGGGTGAGTGGGGGTGAGGTGTGGAGGGGTGGGGTGGGGTGGATGGCGGCTGTGACGGTGAACAATAGTGGTGTGGTAGTGGTGGGGGTAGGCGGTGTTGGTTAAATTGAATATAAAGATTATTTTCAGTCTTTTTAAAACCAATTTATAAAATATGTTATATTTGCCAAAGAATGGAATTCAATTCCTCTAGTTTTGCCAATGAATGATCAAATCAAATCCATCAACCGCGGAATTTGACTGAATCCAATCAATTCATTCCATGAACCAAACATCACCAAGGAATTTGCCATTCCAATTCCATGAAATTCCTTCAGATTCTGCAGGCCAAACGGCCCCGATGTTGCAGATAATCTGTATTTGAAAATAGTCAATAGTGAAAACATTGCATGGTGGAAGGATAAACGAAAAATGGTGGTGTGATGGTTATATAGTAGTATATAAAGTGGTAAACATGATGCCATTTAGGCATTTTACAAATTACAAGTGACACACTTTTAGGTTTGATTTTAGTTTCCATTATAGATAGAAACGATTCTTGTTTGCAGAATCTGTTATGTTCTTCGTGTTAGTTTCTAAAAAACATTTGGTTTCAAGTAGCAAGGAGTTTCTGAGAAGTAGAGATCTAGAAAGCCTAATTGTTTGTGGGTTAAAACCTGTTGGTGATATGAAGCATGCCATAAGACTCTTGAACTATGTTTACAAGTTTTGTAAATAATATAATATAATTTGATTTTATATAAATATTTGTTATTTTATACTATACTAAAAATTCTAATTCTGGGTTTGGTTTGGTTTGGTTTGGTTTGTTGAAAAATCAGAGGGCTTGTGATGTGGGATGCAAGTTTTTTCCTCTCTATAAAAGGAAACATGCTGAGGCTGTAATTGGTTTAGGGCGCATAGGTGAAACATCTGGTGTTCTTCGCTCAATGGAATCAGCTATTTACTACCCTGACAATGATGTTGCCAGGGCTCGACGGTGGGTAAGCACAATTTAATATTACTTATATAGGGTTAGGTTCAAATGTATACTCAATTTTGGCTGTGAACGTGAGGACGAATCTCAGCCACACATCTTCGGTTATGGTGGACGCGATCACGGAGGATTGACGCGATTCATGGGAGGGTGGAGATTATTAAAGGAGGGGAACCAGGTCAAGGCCGCCTTTATTGACCTGATAAGTGGCTGAGATTCGTCCTCACGTTCACAACCAAAAATGAGTTCACATTTGAACTTTCCTTTACTTATATATGTTTATATATATATATATAGGGGCGGGTTCAAATGAGAACTCAAATTTGGTTGTGAACGTGAGGACAAATGAGAGTGCGACACGTGTCCCATTCAAAGAAATATTATAGTATATATTCGGTCTGAATATATACTAGACTGAATATTCCTTTGTATATTCAGTCTGAATATTGCTTATTTTGACACGTGTCACGCTCTCATTTGTTCTCACGTTCACAACCAAATTTGAGTTCGCATTTGAACTTTCCTATATATATATATGCTTCTCTATGATTAATATTGTCTGAAAAGGTGGACTGTTTGGTTTTAAGCTACTGAGTGGGAAAAATGATTACTTTTCAGTTATTGGCATCAAGTGAAACAGCTTGTCCTATGTTCATAAATGATGGACACTTTACTTATCTTAAAAAGAAGCTAGGGTTAAATGTGAGCTGTCATTATATATATATATATATCCATTTTCAGAAACCGAATGTAAGAAATTCGATGATATGTTCATTTTCAGAAAAGGATATGATGTCATTATGACAACCAGTCTCTCCTCCGATGTCCCTGTTGGATATTTTTCTTGGGCAGAATACGATATAATGGCCCCACTTCAGCCAAAGACCGAAAAAGCATTGGCAGCTGCATACATCTCAAACTGTGGTGCTAGCAACTCTCGGTTACAAGCTCTTGAAAAACTTGAAAAGTTTAATGTCAAGATTGATTCCTATGGTGCTTGCCACCACAATTGTGATGAGAACGGTAAGTAATATGAATTTTTATCTGGAAGTAACTAAAGATCAACATCTTGGTCTTCCTTTTATTGTAAAAAATTATCATTTTGTATACATCTTATTTGCTCTTCTCTTGAAAACCTTTGATACAAAAGATTCTCTTTAGGCTCTTGCCAACAAGCCGGTAAGTAGATATAATTAGCGGATACCCCTTGAACAGCAAAAAAAAGGAAAACTGAAGAACACCCTGGGAGCCCTCCATCTGGACGGTATGCACAAATGCATACCGGTAATTTGTAACATATGCACTAATGCATATATATGCATTGATGCATAGAAAAAAAAAACTTCAATCAGTTGTATGCATTTGTACATACTGTCCGGATGGAGAGCTCCAAGGGTGTTCTTCAATTTTCTCTTTTTTTTAGTGCTTTTCCTTGAACCTCCCTCACCCTCCCCAAGGGTCAGGCTCATGGGAAAAACCGCAAAAAACGAAAAGCTGAGGGACACACCCTGGTAACCGTTCATTATGCACATGTGCATACAAGTAATTTTTAAGCAACTTGTCCGGTATGCACATGTGAATAAAAACCAAGAAACAACTTTAATTACTTGTATGCACATATGCATACCATCCAGATGAATGGTTACCAGGGCGTTCCTCAAATTTTCATTTTTTTGGGGGGTTTCCCCTGAACCTCCCTCCCCTCTCGAATCCATTAAAGTGCTGTGCTTTGTTTCAAAACTTATATTAAAACACCTCCACTCTGCCAATTCTCGTTGCAGTGAACAAGGTGGAAGCTCTAAAGCATTACAAATTTAGCTTGGCTTTTGAGAATTCCATCGAGGAAGATTACGTCACTGAAAAATACTTCCAATCTCTTGTTGCAGGTATTTAGTTTATATTCTTTACGTGTTAAGTTTTGCTTCTACTATTTCTCTTTTAGTAAGCTGTCTTCAACTCTTCTGAATTTGCTCAAATATAGAATAAAGATTGTAAGTTTTGGAATTCAAAAAACGCTTCTAATGATGCATTCTAAGAAAAGGAAACTTCAATGTAATGTGTAGGATCTGTTCCTGTGGTTTATGGTGCTCCAAATATCCAAGATTTTGCTCCATCACCTGCTTCTATTTTACATATTAAGGAGTTAAACGACATAGGATCAGTTGCCGAAAAAATGAAACATCTTGCAGTGAATAATACCGCTTACAATGAATTCCTAAGGCAAGTTTGTTTACTTTATGTTAACTTTCAAATAAGTTCAGAATTTCTGAAATAATGTAATCCTCTGTTCCAAAATAAATGTCCACAATGAAAAAGGCATACAGTTTTAGAGGGTCAGGTTCAGGGGAAAACACCAAAAAAAAAAAGAAAACTGAAGTACACCCTTGGAGCCCTCCATCTGGACTGTATGCACAAATGCATACTAGTAATTTGTAACATGCATTTGTGCATATGCACTAATGCATATATATGCACCGGTGTATAGAAAAAAAACAGCTTCAATCGCTTGTTTACATTTGTGCATACCGTTCGAATGGAGTCTCCTTGGGTGTTCTTCAGTTTTCTTTTTTTTAGCGTTTTCCCCTAAACCTCCCTCCAGTTTTAGAAATGTATAATTATTACACTTTTTAATCGACTAAATGACAAATTTTACCCTTAATAACAAAGAGAGTAATGAATTTCTCCGTCTCATAATTAAGGGTAGAATTGGAAAGTAGGCACTTCTTTTGAAAGTGGACACTTATTTTGGGACAAATTTAGAAATAGAAATATGGACTCTATATGTCACTTCTCGATATAATCATTATGGAATTGATTGAACTTTTGGTTGTCACTCCATATATTCTACTGAAATTTTACAGGTGGAAAGATGATGGTCCTTCTGATTCTTTCAAGGCTCTTGTAGATATGGCTGCAGTTCATTCAGATTGCCGTTTATGCATTTTTCTAGCGACCAAGATCCGTGAGAAAGAAGAAAAAGGCGTTGGATTTCCAAAGCGGCCTTGCAAGTGTAGTAGGGGCTCGGAGAATGTGTATCATCTTTATGTAAGAGAAAGAGGGAGGTTTCAGATGGAGTCTATATTCTTAAGGTAATGTTTTCTTTCTTTTTAGATGCATATAATGTTCACAACAACATAAAAATAAGAGATTTACGGTATTTCATTTGTGGAAGAGTTGTTAAAGAAGAGATCTCCGATAGAAGTTGTTTCTTTTAAGACCTTGTTAGCCTCTTATGTCTGATTATGTCTGATTTGGTAAGAGATATGGCCATTCAGACTGTTTGTTATTTTTTCCAAATTTTCAGAGGCACTTATGTCTTATCATCCTCTTATTCGGTAAGAGGTAAACCAACGCCTTATTTGCCTCTTATTGTTCTCCAAACCCTCGACAACAGTGTTTCTCAATCGATTTAACTTTAATTAATCATTTCTCTCAATCGATCCTCACCTCTCTCAGTTTACGTATTTTAATAGGATTTAAATGTGTTAAAAATACCGTCAATGGCATATTTTCGTTTAAATGAATGTTGATTATATATATATATTTTTTTGAACGGCAATAACACACACACATTCCCGGGGTATCCGGGATCCATACGGGCACCCGACTAATCCCGGGCGACAAGGACCCACCATAGAGTGGTAGGCCAAGGTCTGGATATCGCCACATGCAGCCGCGGGGATTCGAATCCGGGTAGTCAGGGATACCATCCACTGACCTCCAGGGATGTTACCTTCCTTATCACTGGGCCAAACATGTTTTGATGCTAATTATATAATTTAGATGTAAATTTCGTAACGATGATGAATAAATATGTGAAATTGTATAAATTCAACACTGTAGTATTTTGATGGTTAAAAATAGACTATTTAAACAAATTCAGACATTTATCAGTTTTACAAAAACAAACAGTCTGTCTCATTATGGTGTCGAAAATGCTAATGTGGATAGATGGTGTTGTTTGGGCAGGTCGGGAAATTTGACGATGGCAGCCATGGAATCTGCAGTGTTGTCTAAGTTCAAGTCTATAAAACATGAAACAGTGTGGAGGAAGGAAAGGCCAGAGAAGATCAGAGGTGTGAAAGAGGAACTCAAAGTTTATAGAATATATCCTGTTGGCATGACACAAAGACAAGCTTTATACACATTTAAGTTTAAAAGTATCTCATTTAGAAGTCATATAGAAAGCAATCCATGTGCCAAGTTTGAGGTCATTTTTGTATAAATAATTAATTACAACCCAAATTTTGATCCATTTTTAGTTTATGTGATTGGATCTTTTGATTTCATGCAAACTTCCTCTGAAATTGTGACTTTTGAGTAGCTCCTTTTTTCTATTACATTTTGTGAGTTTTGAAAATGTTTTTTTCTTTCGTGGGTGTGGTTGAGATATTGTTTTGTGAGTTTTGGTGGGTGTGGTTGAGATATGGGTTTAAGGAGAAAACCTCAAAAATAAGAAAACTAAAGAACATCCAGATAGTTCTTTTATCTGGTCGGTATGCATTAACATGTACTTATGCATAGGAAAAAAAGGGATCACGCTTCAATCACTTGTATGTATTTGTGCATATTGTTTATGTACAAGTGTATTCTGTCAAGATGGAGGGCTTTCAAGGTGTTTTTCAGGGTTTTTTTAGGTTTTCCCCCCTGAATTTCCCTCTTTATGTATAATAAGTAAAAGAATGGAAAAAAGGTATATGTAGTGTTTAGTCGCACAATCATGATGCAGAGGAAAATCGTGATGCTCTAAAGACAGGTGGGTGATGCTCGGGGTTCAACCTCGTTACTACTAGAACAATTCAGTTGTGAATTAATAAGCAAAGAAGATTAGTCAGTGGACTTGGATTTGAATCAGATAAAAACTAGATATCTTGATTACATATTGAAATTTTCGTTTTTTTGATTTTAAATGTGGTAAAATAGCCATAGGGACCGTTGAAATATTGCAAAAGTTTGATGTTGAACCATTCCATTATCAAAACATCCAAGAGGCTAGTTTATAAAATGAATATTTAAGTCATCTAAGTCCAATTTGAATCTAAAATTCATCGGATTAAATGAAAACTAACTTAACATTGGTACTCTTTTATTAAACCTATAAATTTAATTATTACAATAACATGTATCGCTCATTTTCTTCATACAACATTACACCGAAATTTTTATATTTATATATTTTAACTACTAAAATCTAAGAGAATTTGAGTTCAGATATATTACACTAAGGACTCGATTAATCGGTCATGTGAATTAAATAATTAAATCTGAAAACAAAAAATATGATTATACTTGTTATAAATTAGCAAAGATTATCACTAGATTAACAGTAGATTAAGAAATTTATGGAGAAAGAAAGGAAAAAATTTGGAGAAGAATACTCTAATATGCAAGTATATTCAAGTGTGTGTTTAACTTCTATATAATGAGGTATTTATATTCCATAAACAACTATTCAAAAAAAAATTTGAAAGGCAAGTTAACACACACACTTTCCCGGGGTATCTGGGTTCCAACTTAAAAGTATCACCTGACTAATCCCCGTCGATCACGGTCCAACCCAATTAAGGGTACCACTAAGTGGCAAACCCATGATCTGGATATCTCCATATGCGCACAGCGAGGTTCGAACCCGGGTAGTCAGGATACCATCGACTGACCCCTCAGGATGTTACCTTATCACAGGACTAGACATGTTTGGACATTCAATTACATAAAAGTTTTGACAAAATGGGATGAAATTATCATCCATACGTTACACCAAAGTTATAACTATTTACAACAATACTATATTTCTTTTTAACATCATTTTAATTGGAATTTGATATAAATAAAGATACAAATACAAAAACAAAAGATAGTTTGGTGGTGATGAATAAAAATATAAAATCATAATGAAGAAAATGATGGTTTGGTTTTGAAGGCAAAATTAAAGCGAAAAGTGAATTGCAAGTGAATTAACAAGAATGAAATGAAATCAAGTGTTTGCTCCCAATTCCTCAATAACCAGCCACCGCCCGCCACTTAGAAAGAAAACGTCGATCCCCACCACTTTTTTCTCAATCTTCTCTTCATTACAATTTTCAATTCATTCATCCAACAATCAACAAATCCCTTTCTCCAATTTCAAAAACCACCATTCACCATTTTTCTTGATGCATGCCCTTTAATTCATACGCATTGCCCATTGCCATTGCCCTCTAATGGACTCGATCTGGAGTCACAATGTCGTCCCAACTCCTTCGCGTTTTCTATTCGCTGTTTACTTCGCTTTTGGTTCATTTGGTGCCAGATTGTTGCTCGATAAATACGTATATCAAGTAAGATTCACTTGCTGCTTTCACTCTATTTCACTTTTCTTTCAATTCTTTCCTACTTGAATGCATTCAACTTGTTTTCATCTACTTACAAGTAATGTGGGTGGTTTAGGTTTTCTATCTTTTTTCTGATTACCAATATCAAGATTCAAATGGGTATCTTAATCTTGTATCACTTCACTTAATAATCAACAACTAGATAGTTATTCGGATTTCTTTTGGAAATTTTCTTGTGAAAATGTGCAAGTTCTTTAATATGCGAACAAGAAAACTAGTTTAGGTTGTGTATTCATTTGTTATTTTTGTTAATCTTGAAGTGTATTTATGTGTATGGTGTGAATGAAAGAATCGAATTGAAGGGTGTATCACCAAAACCCCTGTTTTCTTTAATGGTTTGCCATCATAAATTGATGGAAGCAAGTTGCCTTTCTAATCTGAAATTGCATTGATTACAACTTCTTGCTATCCGAACAGATGAAACACACAACCCAATGAGATCCCCATCCAATAAAAATAAAAATAAAATAAAATCAATTATGTATTTAATTGAGTGAACTCAAAAATTCCATAAAGCACCTTTTGTTGCCCTCTTTGTTCATAATTCTACATATAGTTTTATAAAACCATCTGATTTTGTAACCTTATTTGATTTACGAGTTAGATGTTAAAAATGATGGTATATATATGATGAAAGGTAGATGATGGTGATGCAATAATGTGGCAATCTAATGCCATATTGATGAGATTTTGATGTGTGGTGCTTATGTAACAATTTTAGATTTACATATGGTGTTCAACACATGGATATACAGAACAAAAGTAAAATATAAATTGGCACTCTTTTTATCATACTTGTTTATTAGTCTTCATTTGAACAAATGTGTCCTTTGGTGGTTGTGAAGGTCATTCTACTTGACGGTATTAATGGCTACTAAATCGTTTTTGGGATGAGTGATAACTTAATGGTATCAGCCTATTCATACATGTCTATAATTTTCATGTAATTGAATTGCTAATTGTTGGATAATTATGTCATCTGTGTTTGGTTGTGGTTAGAGATATGACAGAAAGGAATTGCATGCGCCTTTAGTTGATTTTAACTTATGTAATTCAATTATGCTTTCTAAAGTTATGTGTTTAGTTTGGGAACATGGGTTTGTTTTATATTGCTTTGTAGGCATATATATATATATAGGCCAGACTGAATTTATAATTAAGTTTTAAAACATTTGGTTTGCACCACGGATAAAGTATTCAGCGATGGTTTTTAGGATTAACATGGTTTCCATACACTCTTTTCGTTTGCATGATTGCAACCATATTCTTATTTAGATAATAATGTGGAAAAAAAAAATGAAATTTCCATTCTGATTTGTGATGATTGAACAGAGTTTATTTGATAAAGAATAGTTTATTGGTTACTGGTGGATGATTTACAGCATATTATGTCTAAATAACATTAGGAGTTTACTGTTGACCTTCAAAAGCTAACTTTTTTTCCAAGGAGTTAAAAGATGAGTTATATATCAATTGGAAAACAAAAGCAGAAACGTATTTAAATCATCTTCATTTTTAGCAGAGCCAAAAATCACATCATCAGGAATTTGTATACATTTCATATGTTATATAAATAATGGGTCTGTTTAGATGTATATATCTGAGAGACAACATCAACATATTAATCATATTATCTACTGTACCCTTGATATTTAAGTTATTATTTTTGAGATATTTTCAGAGACTATCCATCTGGTTGATGAGCAAGGGGGAGACTCCATTGAAGATGAATAAAACTACAAGATCAAAGGTTGCCAAATTCACAGAATCCATGTGGAAGCTTACGTATTATGCCACTGTTGAATTTTGTGTTTTGGCAATTACTTATCGTGAGCCTTGGTTCACAGACATAACAGGATATTTTAGAGGCTGGCCAAATCAAGAACTAAGGTGAGTAATTTATTTTGTTATTTTCCTCATTGTGTATTAATCTTTTGGGTGTTTAAACATATTAATCAAGTTTTATTTATTTATTTTTGTGATATTTTAAGGTTTTCTCTAGAGCTAGTGTATATGTGCCAATGTGGGTTCTACACGTATAGCATTGCTGCCCTCCTTCTGTGGGAAACTCGAAGGAAAGATTTCTCTGTGATGATGTCTCATCATATAATCACTGTTTTCCTAATTGGCTACTCCTACATCACAAGGTATCTTTTTCTTATCTGTCTATTCATATTCATATTCATTTTTTGTAGTTATCATATGTAAATTTTCATGTTCTTATTGTGTTTATGAATCAACTTCACTAAATCTTTTCGTTTAATTGTTTAATTTCATACACCCTTTTCACCTCCAATTTCTTATAAAGCATTTCAACCTTGTGTTTGGGGTCCCAATGGTGTTTTTCGAAAAACTTGTGACTACTTATGCATTTAAATATAAGATAATCTAGAAAAATACCTCTCAATGTTTATGGTATGGAGATTGAGGCAAACTAGTGCTTGAAGATGAAGCAACTAATTAAAAAGGCGGCTGAAAACAATTTGCATGAAAATGAACATTAATTGAAAAAAAAGTAGTGAGGTTGGTTTATCTTGTTTTCAACGAATGATGTCAAACTTAACCAGTGTCGCGAGTGTTAGCATCAAACCAACATGTGTAATGGTAGACAGACAATACACCTATTTTTTACCCTCCAAGGAATTGTCAACATGAGTCATACAAACACAAGGAATTGGTAAGATGTCATTAGAAGAACATATATATATACTAGAAGGGTACTCGCGCAATGCAGCGAGATTTATCTTAATTTTAATGTTTTATTTTATTTTTTTGTCTCTACCGATGTTATAATACGATTTTATTTTTGTGTACTTTTTTTAATTCTGTTTTTTAATTATAATCTACGTTTAATAATGAAATAATATATTTTGATTTAATAATATAATTTTTTTATAAATATAATAAATTAGGCATTCTGTTAGAGTTGAATGATTATCCTTATTATATGTTAGATTTTTTATATTTAAAATTAGATGTTTATCTATATAGTTAGTTGTATAGTTAGTTACACGAATTCAAACATGAAGCTTTAATAAGTTGTACCAGTGCATGTATAACTTGTATTTTTGAATTTTAAGTAATTATGCTTTAATCAATTGTACCTATTGCCTAATAATATGTTTTTAAGAGTTTTTGACCAAATGCTTTATAATATAGTATATATATATATATAACATAGACCCAAGTTTAAGCTAGAATTTTGACATAAATCCGTTAGGACGAGGTTATCCATTTGAATAATTGTTGGATAAACACGCCATATATGACCACTTTTCTCTTCTTTAGGATAAATACACACGTTTAGCCTCAAAATGATTTTGTCCCAAGTTTGAATGGCTCAAACAACCTTGTAAGCACCAGAACCCAAATATTGTGTGGTGTACGTACCACAAATAGTAAGAATGAGTGTCCATAATCATATGTAGCTTCATCTCATCTACAGGGAAAAAGGAAAGATATAGAAAGAAGCAATTGTAAAAGGAAAAAAAAAAAGACATCTTGGATATCTTTCTATATGAACACTAACTAAGAGAGTCCTAGAATTTGACAATATTGATGACATAACCATTATGAATTATAAACATGCTTCTATATGTTAATAGAAGTTTGGTTAAGAAAATTATTAGACCAAATTCAGGGGATCAATACCCAAAAATTGCATTAGATATTGGAAAAAGGACTTCTTGAAGTTTTAAACAGTAACATAGTTTGACTTTCTAATATTGAAATGGCATACAAGTTTTTGTTTGATTATCTTTAGAAGTAAGCATATATTGATTGATTAATTATAATGGGTTGTTTTTATGTTTCTTTGAATAGGTTCTTTCGAATTGGAAGTGTAGTACTTGCAGTACACGATGCAAGTGATATATTTCTTGAAGGAGCAAAAATGTTTAAGTACTCTGGTAAGGAAGTGGGAGCGAGCGTTATGTTTGGAATGTTTGCTATCTCATGGCTCATACTCAGACTTGTTATCTTTCCATTTTGGGTTATAAGAGCCACAAGGTACCTTTCTTTTTTATATCCATAATAATAATATAAAAAAACAAACTATTTTTGATGATTAATAATATCACCATTTTTGTTGTTTGATGGTTGGTTTGGCAGCATCAATCTTCTAGATGCTTTGAAGCCATCAGAAGCATATGATATGAGCTTATATTACATCTTCAATACTATGTTGTTGAGCTTATTGGTCTTCCATATCTACTGGTGGATTCTTATCTTCAACATGATCATGAGACAACTCAAGAATAGAGGACAAGTTGGTGAAGATATACGATCCGGTCAGAATCTTACTTTTTCTTACTTTTACTGCTTTTACTGTTTACCAACTAACTAACGAATTGAATTTGGATTTGGATTTGGATTGCAGATTCGGATGATGATGATTAGTGTTTTTTTTGGCAGAAAGAATAGAGTGTTATCAATTGTATGTACCTCTTTGAAAATAGGGTTGGAGTTCCCATTCACATATGAATGAATGATTACTTACTTGTCTTGATTCTTTGCACTAATAGAAAAGCTTCCTCCTATCTTTACTAGGATCATTAAACTAAACCCCATTCATATATTTATTCTCATTCTCATTGCTCTGCATTTTAACACCACATATCTCATCATCATCATCATCATCATCTTAACAGTTATGTTTATGAATTTTAAGTGTCTTTATATATGTTTTAATTCACAAAGAATAGTCTTTTTAAAACCCTGCTTGGGACTGGTTACGACATCTTTGGAAATTCAATTATGGTCCGGGCTTATGGACTTATCCATACCCGTCTTCTAAACGGGGCCGTGTTTGTCCACGGACTAATAGGCTTATTTTTTTAACATTTGAAAAACGGAACTTATATAAAATCATTTAAATTACATATTTTCTTTCCAACATAAAATAAGACGTTAAAGATATCAATGTACATAGTGTGAGGAAAAAAAAAACAGTTTCACACTATATGGAGTATGAGCATTTTCTCTTCAATGATTTATCAACTTTTAAAGTTCGGATTTTTACAAGAACATAATATTTATCCACCTGATATTTTAAAATCGAGATTTTAGATACATGATATAAAATATCATATATTATATATATTTGGGTGACGTTAGGTACTCTGGTCGAGGGAATCCAACCCAAAGCCACTTATAAATCTTTTTAATAAAAAACAATAAATCATTAATTATATATAATTTAAACAACTGTAAAAATATAACAGGCCGCCGCACGTGCTTGTCCGAATTCTTTTTCTCATTGTCCAAGCCCGTCCATTAATTTCAGTATTTTTAATCTTTACATACATATCTATAAGATTGGGATATGTATATAATTTATTGAAAATGACGATAAATATATTGAATTTTCTATGAAAATTATTCTTTTCATTCATACTTAAAAAGAATGGCAAACGTTTGAGCAATGCTCGAAATATTCTAAACTCAATTTTAAATCACATGTTTATATTGTTTTTGTTAACTATGTGTACTTAAATCAGTTCGTATCCATCTCGACTAATTTCAAATGATTTGAAGGATATGTAAAAGAATCCCAGTGACCAAATTAATTAATCAAGCTAATGAATTGATTTATGTGAAAAAACCTTCAATGACTCAATTCTTGTTACCATTTGAATTGATTATGATATTACATTTATTGTTATCCAGATTTTCCAACATTGAATAATGTATCTAAAACCTTCATTTATTGAAATATATTTTGATTAATCTTGACACATGATTCCAATATTTTAATTGATTTTTTAATCGGTATACGTTTTTTTATTCCATTTCATATTTCTTGAAAATTCATTTTTATATACTATAATAATTTCATTCCAAAAACCTAAAAAAAAATTCCAATTAAATCAAGAAAAACAAAAATTCATTTTTTTTTCATTTTCATCCTCGTAAACCAAAGAAATTCATTGTATTTAACCAATGTATCTTTAACTACAATATGTTTTTTTTTATATATCTTTTGAAATATTTCTTAACGTTTTATTAGTTTTTTTTATCAAAATTCATATTTTATTTGAATTTATTTTAACGAAGTTTACTAGAAGTTTTTTTTATGATAATCTCTCTCATTTTAATTAATGAATTAACCATTACCAATCATATATATCTTGATTTTAGATTGAAAAACCCTCATTTCTTTTCTCCTATAAATTCATCTTCCCTGCGTCTATTTTTTCCATCAACTTTACTCATCAAACACAGACACCCACCACCGCCACCATGGTTAAAGCAATTGTTTCCGGCGAAGAAGTTACCATGAACAAGAAAACTAAAGGCCGTAAAAAGATCGAAATCAAGAAAATCGAAGAAAGCAACAGCCGTCAAGTCACGTTCTCTAAACGACGTGCCGGACTTTTCAAGAAAGCATCGGAACTCTGTATTTTAACCGGAGCACAGATCGCCATCTTCGTCAACTCTCCCGGCGGACGTGTGTTTGCATTTGGTCACCCTAACGCCGACCATCTTGTTGATCGTTATCTCAATGAAAACCCCACCACCATCCGTGCCGTCGTCAACGGCGGCCGCCATAACTCACAACCACCGTTGCCGATGAACCTGTTCAACCAACAATACGTGGAAGTTTCAAAGGAGTTGGAGATGGAGAAGAAGCGGCGAGAGTTGATTATTCCGGCGGGGAGTAGCAGCGGCGGATTACGGTGGTACGAGGAGGATGTTGATGGGATGGAGGTGGAGGAATTGGAGCGGTATCTTTGTTCATTGGAACAGTTGAAGAAGAAGGTTGTAATTAGAGCCGAAGAATTGACGATGATCAAGAAAACTCCTGCGTTAATGGTGTGGAAAAACGACAACAACATGCAAACAATGGATGTTCCTACCACCGCTGTTGCCGCCGTCCACGGTGGTTCCAACTTCCATCACGGCGGAGAGATTGGGAGCCAGGGAGGTTCTATAGTTTAAATGATATGTGGGTAAAGATTTAAGGGTTGCATATATATGGTGAAAATCTTGTTTATATCGATTGAATTATTTTGTTTTTTTTTTATTTGGTTTCTTGATTGAATTACTATGTGGGTATTTGTTAAGATTCAAAAGTGAATGATAGTTAGTATGACATTATAAATATAAATAACAAAGATTTGATTTGGTGATATTAAATGGTTTAAAATGTTTCTATATTGCTTGTTGGTTTCGGCCTTTTCTTGATGTATCTATTGGGCTATAATTTGTGAATTATTGAATTAATTGGGTTTGAAAATTGTATTGGGTTGTTATTTGTTAATAACATGTTAATCGTAATTATATTAACATATTTAATATAAAATGGATAAGTCAAAGGCTCAAAGCCATTAAGACTTTTGAAATGACAAATTCACAATCATTTAATAAGTTTATATCAAAAATATTATACATGAAATCAACTTATTTATATAACAAATATTTAAAATTTGACATATATAATCTTATTTCATTTATTAATTTATATCAATTCAAAAATAAGGATAATGACATGTTAATAGTAATTATATTAACATATTTAATATAAAATGGATAAGTCAAAGCCATGGACACATCGTAAAGAGTCGACGTCCATTCCTGACCTTCGAAGACTTTCTCTTTTATATGTATATGAATTGGAATTTGAAGGTCAAAGGGTAACTATAAATTAAATAAGAAAGTCTAAGAATATATAAAAAAAATTAAAAAAGAGAGAGAGATAACCCTACATATCTCTTTCTCCATTAAGTTATTTTGTACCCATTACTTTCCCAATAAATTAATAATTAAGACATATGAAAAGGTATAAAATTGTCATGTTGTTGCATCTACCAAATAAAACCAATAAAAATAATTTAATAAATCTCATATAAAATGGGTCTAAAGATACGATGTATATAAATATTTCTTCTACTCTAGATTCTAGAAGGTAAATATATTTTCGTGAAATCGACAGGCTGATTAAACAAAAATTAAAAGAAATAATGTGTGGTTAAGTAACATGTGTATTTAACACCAGGCTTATATGTGATGGAGGTAGAATAAGGGGTTGGTTAACAGTTGTTGAAGGTTTGGTGCAGAATGATTGAATGGTCAGAATGATTACGATACTCTTATGATATAGTGCAAAATGAAATGTAATTGTTTGGTAATTGTTCAGAATGTAATTAGGGTTTTAATGGTTAAGAGAGATCCATGATACAAAATGATTAAGGAGGTTTTGAAACCATTAAGAAACAAACTTATTTTTTGCCGAACAAAATTCACCTCTTAGCGATTCAGAAGCTGCCTTGTAATGAAACTGTTAAGAGATAAACAAATAGCTCCTAAATAACACGGTAAACACAGCTAATTCCTATCACATATGTTTCTGGTGCTTGGTGCTTTTTCTGTTAACTATATGCCTAGTTTTTTTTCCGGCACTCACCCTCTCCTATAGCCTGCTTTCTTTGTTTCTTTTAATTCTTTTATTTTGTAATCATGACTTCAACGAAACAATTTTAACATACATCCTATCATCGACCCTGTATTTACATGAAATTTACTAAATTATTTCGGTTTTTGGTCATTCTATTTAGTTGACAAAATTTTATAACTTTTCATATGTATTTTAGTCCATTTTATTGAAAAAGATGTGGGTACGAAATAAAATTGATGGGGAAAGAGATATGTAGGGTCAAAATGCAAATGATTATGGATGAGTGCCAAATAAATTTGTGGTGAAACATATATTCATATCCTAAATCTTATCCATTTTTTATTTTTATCACACCAATTTATATAAACGTGAAACATGGAGTTCAAGTTATATTCTATCCATGTTTATAATTCACTTATTTATACTATCACTAGTAAATTTCTTGTTTGATATATTTATTAATGTCATAGAATAATGTGGATTGTAACCCATTTTATTAAAATAGTAGATGATTTTAAATAAATCTTTTTTTATTTGGTAGATAAACTTCCATACCATTTTTAAATTAATTCACACACGTTAACGTTGAACCTTCATCTTTTTTAATACTTTTATCACATGAATGATGTCAATTTGACTTAAAAGTGGTCCATTTAACGATATCCAAAAATATAATTCGATGAAAATGTGTCACTATTACTGGCCAAGCTCGAGCGACCACTGGATATACCCACTAAAATACCAAAAAGCGTCATTGATACGATGCAATAAGTGACCAAATGTAACCATAATAGATGGTGACTAACTCGGTCGAGGTAATGCCATAATATTCATTAGGCTTTTAGATCGCGTGAGAAGAATAGTTAAGATGAGAAGTGTAAGATAAGATTTGAATCCTTGATCACTTTTAATCTCATGTTCACCTATGAATTGTACTTAGAAAAGAATTAATCTGATGCATCTCATTAGTTTTGACATTCAATTAGGATTAATCCAATTACAGAGATTTCTTCTTACACTTTTCAGTATAACTTCCTTTCTTATGAGAACCCAACCCATATTCATTTGGGACCAAAATGATGATCATTAAGTATAACATGTCTAATCAGCCTATATCATTTAGTGACAAATTTTTGTGGTCATTGTTGATTTGTTTCAACCCTATTTCGACCAATTTTGATCGTTAGCATCTTCAACAGTATCCTAAAATATAAAACAAGAAGAATTTTAACAATTTTTTGCTAATCGGATTTTTCCAAAAAAATTAATTATGATGTTGTAAGTATTTTTTTTAATTTACTCGTTTAAGTAATTAAGGCTGAAATATAATTAAAAATTAGACCAAAATCTGGTCGAAATCATCACAATTACAAAAAGTAATAATCTTTTATAGGTTTAAATATAAATTATTTTAGAAGTAGACCATATTCGCGAGTATAAAAAGGGAACAAAAAGATGTGTTTACATCTAAAAAATAATGCTTTTTAAATAAAACAAACTAAACATTTTTGAAATATAAATACTTTTAAAAAAGGCAAAAGTTATGCTTAAAATATTTAAATAAATGTTTTACATGTGAAGGGTATTGGATAATCTTTTTTATTTGTCATTTCTTTTTCCTAAAGTAAAAACCAAACAAACTACAGTAAACTGTTTTACTAAATGAAAATTAAATTAAAACTTAGCAAGAGTCAAATATTATATATTTTAATCAAAATAGTTCATTTTAAATTAAAGTATTTTATAAAATACTAGTTCATATATTATGTAATTTAATTAGCGTTTCAAAACAATATAATTATAATATCAATATTAATAATCTGATATTCAAATTTTTTGGATATGTAAGAACTTTGATCTTGGCATTTTATTTTATTTTCGGTCGTAAGTATATATATTTAATGTATTCCTCAACATATTTTTTTACATGATTTTTTTTCAATCTAATTAGACATTCAAAATTCTTTTTTTTTGTTTTACACGATTTGTAATATAGTACTTTTACCTGTACTTTTTGTTTCACACACACGTCAACAAATTTCATATTATAAACTATTACGTGTAAAACACATACATTGTAAAATACATATATGTTAATTACTATATTAAATTCTAGCCATAGATATAAAAAAACATACGAAATAGTACATGTTACACTGATTTAAAACTTTCTCAAAAGAATAATATATAACTTAATTAGCGTTTTAAAACAATATAAATAATATAATTACAAGTATTAAATTCTAGCCATAGATGATAAAAAAACATATGAAATAATACATGATACACCAGTTTTTATAGATCTCATGATTTAAAACTTTCTCAAAAGAACGTTCACCATTATAATAAATGTGTATACAAGTCATTCAATTTACTGTTTAAATATAAATAATTTTATATCTTCATGCTAATATTACTATAATAAAATCGAGTTTATAGAATATCAAATATATTTAAATGTTTTAATAAATTGTTTTATATGATTTAAGTTCATATGACCAGATAATTGTGTATTTCTATGTAAATGTGTTGCAATAAGTTGGTAGAACGTTTTTAATTAGTGTCCTACCAAAAAAAATTAAGACCTTTAGAGATAAACATTTTTTATGACATCTGAAAACATATTTTGTAAAAACAAGTGTTTTGTTTAATGAAATGTGTTTTTATGGCATTTAACAAAAGTCTACCATTAAAATAGCTAATATGATAATTCATTATAAAAGTGTCATAAAACATGTTGGCACTTGGCATGTCCAAATAACGTCCTAGAGTCTTATTGTTAACATCTTTATATATGATGCACAATTATTTGGTATTAGAGCATCTCCAACAACTTCTTTAAAATACAAAAAATGAGTTTTTGTTCTCTAAACATCTACAACAACTTTGCTATCTTGTTATCTATAGTAGAAAAAACTTGAAAAATTTCCAAGTTTAGATAATTATCTAAAACTTGACTTTGGGAAAGAAACATGATTATTTTATTTAATCCCATCAATGAGATAATTTTTTATCACTTTATATTAAGTTTTTTTTTAATGTACTGGATTGATAAATTAGAGAACATTATATTAATGTTATTTGTGTTAAAATCTCCAAAATAAAAAAATTGTTGGAGATCAATGTAATTCTTTTAAAAAAATTTAACTTTTGAATTTTTATTTTAAAAAAATTATAGAAATCTGTTGGAGATGCAACCCAAATCTAGTAAAATAGTTGATTAGAACAATTTGGCTAAGTTTGGCAAAAGTATCTATTAAACTGGTTGGTGACTGATAAAATAGTTGATAGCTGAAAAATTAACTAATGAATTATTTAATCACCTTTGTCAAAAAAAAAAATTGATAAGTTACTTGAAAAATGTAAAATGGTCAAAAATAACATGTTAAATTTTTTGTCAACACAATAATAATCTTAACTTGATGGAAATAAGCGAGAGAGAAAACACCGGATTTAAGTGAAAAACCGAAAACTGAAAAAACCACTGACAGAAAAGACCATCGAAAAGTCCAATATAATCAATCGATATTACAATGTTTGAGAAACGGAGAAATCGATAAGAAATACAGACTAAATGCTATTCGAACTATTCTAATTTCGTTGGGAGAGAATATATATATATATATAGGGAGATTTAAGGGAAAACGTTAAAAAAAGAGAAAGCCGAAAAACACTCTGGAAGGCTTTCATCTGGACGGTATGCACTAATGCATACAAACGTTTTTTGTTCCTATGCATCAATGTTTCTATCATTACAGATGCATTGATGAATATTCACTAATGCATGTTACAAATTACCGGTATGCATTAGTGCATATCGTCCAGATGGAAGCCTCCTAGAGTGTTCTTCGGTTTTCTCTTTTTTTAGCGTTTTCCTTTGAACCTCCCTATATATATATATATATATATATATAGAGAGAGAGAGAGAGAGGTGAATATTCACTAATGCATGTTACAAATTACCGGTATGCATTAGTGCATACCGTCTAGATGGAAGCCTCATAGAGTGTTCTTCGGTTTTCTCTTTTTTTAGCGTTTTCTTTTGAACCTCCCTATATATATATGTATATATATATATATATATAGAGAGAGAGAGAGAGAGAAAGAGAGAGGGAGGGAGGGATCATACAAAAACACCCCCTCTTTAAAGGAACAAAGGAACACTTTGTGGACCACATATGATGTGGGTCTTACACATTAAAAAATCATATATGATTCAATGGGGCCCACCATTGAATCAGATATAATTTTTTAATGTATGAGACCCACATCATATGTGGTCCACAAGGTGTTCATTTGTTCCTTTGCATCTATAAAGTTCTCATTTGAACCTCCTTATATATATGTATATTACAATAGGAAGCAAAACCCCCATTGAATCATATATGATTTTTTAATGTATGAGACCCACATCATATGTGGTCCATAAGATGTTCATTTGTTCCTTTACATCTATAAAGTTTTCATTTGAACCTCCCTATACATGTATATTACAATAGGAAGCAAAGGAGATAAAGTCTACGGCTGGAAACTGCTTCATAAGTGATCAGCACCTTATAAAAAAGCATCAAAAGTCGCATGACCATTCCAAATTAGTAAACAAATTAACAGTGAACACCGCTTAAAGCATACATGCATCCTTTGTTGACCTTTTAAAGCATCCATCGTTTGACTTTTGAAACTGTCAATACCATTTCCATGCAAAAGGTTTTGAAACCATTTCCATTCGTAACTTTTGGAAGCATATTAATGGATCGTGTTAGAAAAAAAATTAAGATAATAAGCGTAAAAAAAAATTTGAATGACTGAATTCTTGATCACTTTTAATTTAATCTCCATTCATGAACTGTGTTTTAAAAAGAAATTGATTCGCTGCATCTCATTAGTGTTGACATTCAATTTTGATTGATCTAAAGATGAAAATGTCTTCTTATGCTACTTATCATAACTTTCATTCTCTCTGGAACTCAACCCTATAAATATATATATATATATATATATATGTGTGTGTGCAAAACCCATTCATGAATCGCGCTTAATACGGGGATTATCTTGTGCGTCTTATTCTAATATATATATATATATATATATATATATATATAGAGAGAGAGAGAGAGAGGCCCCTTCAAGTGTTAACTCAATTATTTGTGTTAACCGTGTTAACCCATCGTTCACTGGTGAACACCGTGCTTGTATACTGACGAACACGATGGTCGTTCACTGATGAATGGTGTTCACCGGTGAACGAGCATGGTGTTCACCAGTGAACGATGAGTTAACACAAATTATTGGGTTAACACAAGAAGCCACCTCTATATATATATATATATGCAAAAACCTTCATACGTTTCTCATATTAACTCTTCTTCTCACCAGAACCCAAAACTATTATATATATATATATGGGACGGGTTCAAATGAGAATTCAAATTTGGTTGTGAAGGTCAGGACAAATAAGAACGTGACAGGTGTCATATTCAGACCGAATAATCAATGAGAACTTCGACCATAAGGCTTCGTTTATCATTATTTTTTCGATCTAAGTATAATATTTTATATATTGATTAACATATATTTGTTTCACAATGTGATTGTTTCATATGTATTCGTTTCACAATGTGAAACTTTTTTACATGTATTTTTCTATTTCACAAACATACAAAAAACGTTCACCATGTAAAACGAGTACATGTGAAACAAATATATGTTAATCGATATTCTAAATTCTAGTCTTAGATGAAAAAAAATCATATGGAAAAACACAAGATGAACTAGTTTTCAAGGTTATCACAATTTCATGAGTTCTCAAAAGAAAGCCCTTATAGATATATGGACAATCTTTTAAACTTTTAAAAAGTAAAAACTTTGGAAACCAAGGGGAAAACCAATATAAAATATATATTTTTCATAATTTTTTTACATCAAATGTTATTATTTTAGATATTGTTTCACATATGTTTGTATTCATAGGGAAAAAAAATATTATATATGGAAAAAACGATGGTTCACTTATTTGTTTTATCATATGAATTTTGTTTCATATGTGAAATTAAATCAATGTTTTTTGTTCACTTATAATATTTTTTCCTATAAACACAAACATATATGAAACAATATATTAAGTTAAAACAATTAATTAAAAAAATTATGATTTTTTTTTATTTTAAATTGGTTTTTCTCTTGGTTTTCAAAATTTCTACTCTTTAAAAGTTTCTAAATGAAGGAGCATATATATATACACACACACACACACACACACGATGTTGTTTGGAGTCAACTTTTACACCCATGTTGTGAACGGAAAAGTCCAAAAATCTAATGAACTTTCATAGTTTAATTGCTTAAGTCACTAGACAATATTTTTAAACAAATAAATAATTAGACATTCTAAAAATTATTAGATAAGTTTTTATTACCTACAAAGATGACTAGCAACCTGAATAGCTAGTAAAACTAGAAATTAATCAAAAAAATATAGAAATTAAAACTGAAATTAAATCCCCAAAGCGCTAACCTATCAACCCCCATCTCATTCTCGTCCTCGTCAACATCTCATCCCACATTGGCGATGTCATCTGCCCCACCCACGTCATCACTCATGTCGTTGTCGTCATCGCCCACAAACAACGTTGTCGTCGTCTCCATATCTGACCAGAGTCCTGGTTCAATTTTTGCAACCTAGGTTTGCAACTCAGTTCGATTTTGGCAACCTAGGCTTTTATTTTTGTTCCAATTTTGCAACTAACTTCAACTTTTGTTCGACCTTTTGCACCTCAAATTATTTTATGTTCAATATTGCTACTCAAATTTGATTTTTGTTCGATAGTTTCAACCCCTCTTTCTTGTTGAGTTCTTTCTTCATGAGGAAAATTTTGATGGTATTATTATTTACAGTATGCCCTCTGATTGAGGGGGAGACGAGGGAAGTTGAGTTTCTCAAAAAAGATAAAGAAGTTTCTAAGCGAAACGAGGATGAAATCTCAAAATCCATTTTTGCACGAACCTTAAAGAAAACATCTCAATCACAATTGAGGTCTTAAAAAATATGTCTGTTTACGAATCAGGTTTAACTATTCCAAGAATCGGTGCAACATATAGATATTTTTCCGGAAAAAGGCAGGAAAGATTCGAACAAAAAAAGCTATATCACTGGTGAATCTTCTTGATTATCTTCAAGATTTTTTTTTTTTTTTTGTTCTCTTTCCATTTTGAATAGAGATGTAAACCTATGAGGCTATGAAGAAAGTAAATGCATTTCCTTTAAGAATCTTTTTTAAATTTCATGCAATTATATGATGAGAGATGGGTTCAACTTTTGATATCTTTGTTGTATATTGGTCCAACTTTTATATTTATCGAATTATGATTTGTATATAAATTACTCCAAAAGGCTAACAAAAAATCGTATCTTTGTTTTTCGTTTTATAAATATATAAGGATTTATTTGTTTAACTTTACAAAATACTATCACTCAGTTAAGTTTTCCACATTTTTATCAGTGTTACTGTATTAATCAGTTTTATAAGTCATAACAATTTATTTAATAAATTTTTACTCATTCAAAAATATATTTATTAAAAAACTGTGAGATAAATTATTTATTCAAAGTATAAAAAAGTCAAACAGTAATCATCTTAATATTTTCATCACATTTTTTATATATAACACTTAAAATAATAATTAACAAAAAAAAATCCATCGACGAAAGTGTACTTTAAGAAACGTCCGTAGTGGATTATGACGTTGACACGTGTACTTTACAGAAATAAAAGTCTAATAAACCGCGTGTGAACACAACCACAGTTATACTCACTCACTCATTCACTCTCTAATTAATTCCACACGTGCAAATTCTTCAGGTGATTCCGCCATTCAAAACCGTGTCCCAACAGCGTCTGAGCTGGCTGCCACGTCAACACCCTCTTCATATATATACTTTGACCCTCTTCCCATTTCTTTTCAATTCAACTTCAAAAATCGTCAAAAACAAATCTACTTTCTCTCTCTAGGAAAACATGCAGAGGATGTTTAAAAGACCCAAAGAAGAAACCACCAACGCCGGCTACCACCAACAACCGCCGTTGATACCCCACCAACTGTACCGGCGACTCACTAACGATGAAGAAGCTACAGTAATGGTTAATGCTTTAAAGAACGTAATGATGGGAGGTTCCAACTCTACAAGTTTTAATCATCAAAACGGATATGATTTAAGGTTATTGCCGCCGATTGAGTACACCGCCGCCGGCAGCTCTGTTCCGGTGGCGGTCTCTGTTCCTGAAACCTGTGCGATTTGTAGGATTAATGGGTGTCTCGGATGTAATTATTTTAAAGATGATATGAATTTGAATAATTACGGTGGTGGTGGTGGTGGCGGCGGTGGCGGTGGAGCTGGCGGTCCGATTAAGAAGAAGAAGAAGAATTACAGAGGTGTACGGCAGCGGCCGTGGGGGAAATGGGCGGCGGAGATACGGGACCCACGTAAAGCGGCTCGAGTATGGTTGGGTACGTTCGAGACGGCGGAGGCGGCGGCGAGAGCTTACGATCGGGCCGCGATCGAATTCAGGGGACCGAGAGCGAAGCTGAATTTTTCGTTTGCGGATTATACGACACCGTCGTTACCGGAAAATAGCGAGCGGCAGGCGGCGGCGGTGGCACCGAGAGAAAATGTATCGAGAAAGAAGGCGGAAGGGAATGTTAATCGCCGGAAAATCGAGTTGGCCGGAGAAAAGGGGAAGAAACCGATGATAGAAAATGATTATTTGGATGGAATTGGGGAAGAAGAGATTCAAGAATGGATGATGATGATGGATTTTAATGGCGATTCTTCTGATTCAACTCTTAGTGGAACTGTTTATAGTGTTTGATCAATCAATTTTGACCATTTTATTGGTCAAATTAAAATGGAATTTTGGGGTCGTTTCTCTTAATAGTTGTAACGGTACATATTATGTAGTACCCAAAAAAAAAAAACATAAATGAAATTTCTCCAAAATTTATGAAAGGAGATTGGATGTTAATTACGAGATTATAAAAACTTATTTTATAATGTCTGTTTAAAATTATTTAAAAACGTGACGTTTTAATTTTAAATTATAAGTCAGCCCAACACGGAAATAAGAAATGTATTATTGAGTATAAAACTGTTTCTTGATAAATGAAATTGATCTTCCAACATGAGTCGTGTTTGATCCTAAAAAGATTATGAACATTTGAGTCCAACCTTGAACTGAATGCAAATATACCAAGGCATGATCCAACAAATGTTGTCCTAAAGAAATATGTCGGTTAACTATTGTTGTTGCCTTACAGTCTCTTTGCTTGGTGAGCTTTGCCACGGTTTCACAACCCTATACCATTATTGTCCCACGACCTCTGCTATGGAGAACAACAGTTTTGTGTGTGTGTGTGTGGGGGGGGAGGGGGGGGAGGGGGGGGGGGGGGGGGGTCAATGCAATAACAATTCTTAATCCCCATCATTTTCATTCATAATTCTTTAAAAAGATCGATAATTATTAATTGAATGGTTTGAAACATTTTATTAACATTAATGAGTCTTGTTAAAACCTACCAAATATGGAAGTATTTGATTTCAAGTATTAAGGGGATGCGTAAATATATATCTATTCCTAGTTAGCATACAATGAAATGGATGTGGATGTGTTGTTTGTTTTGCTTCACCAATTCCATCTTAAGGAAAGCAAACATGTTTTCCACGAGCATAAAGGGTTAAATACATATATTAGAACAATTAATGTATTATAGAACAATTTTTGTGTTAGAAAATTGTTGTGTCAATATAAATGTTCATAATTAATGAAAATGACATATAGTTTTATAAATGTGTAATTATTACATTTTTTATTAAGTAAAAAACAACTTTACTCTTAATAAAATACTTGTCTGTGTTTAATCTTCATCATAAAATATAAAATATTTGGATCAATGTAGCAAAAGTCTACAAGTATAATTATATGTGCATTTTTGCATACCTAAAAATGGACCTTATATACATTATGCATAGTGAATTTATATTTGTTATGCTAAATACGTTTTTAAATGAAATATGTTAAAAGTGAAATATTGTAACATGTTTTTCACATTTTCTTAATTAGTAATTGATCATGTGGTGGATTTGAAAATAAAAGCATGTGTTTATATTAAAGAAAATATAGTAGTACAAGTAACAACTAGGAGTCCGATATCAACCTCCCATTTATGTCAATAGTAGGCCGATGGGTCCTCAAATCTCAATTGCCAATTTGCCTATATCCTTTCATCATTGTATTTGGTTTTATACTAAAAACAAAATGGTATGAAAGGGGAGTTTTAAATATAAATTATAAAAATTAATCTTAACCGTCTATTTAAACTAATAAATATTTGGCTTCATAAATATTTTAATTGTTTCTTAATTTAAAACGAATGATTATAATAAATTAAATGAACTCTATTATCTTCTATAAATATCTTAATTTTTTTTTTTAATATAAATACCGAGATTGGTTTGTGTAGTTTGTAAGAATTTCATGGTTTATATTTAAAAATAAAAGCATTGGGTTTAGGCATGGTAATGGGGCCGAGACCCCAATCCCTGTCTCCGATTCCAATCTTCATCCCTGTCCCCATCCCCGTCCCCACAGGGAATGGGGATCCCCAACAGGGAATTTTTTCCCCGTTAATTTAAAAATGTTTTAAACCAATTATGTCAAACACCACACTCGACCGATAATGATTCAAATTTAAATCTCACATATTTACAAAATTTTATTTGATAGAGTATCAAATGTTCATATACGAACAAAATCACATCATACGTAATTTTGATCAAATGCTTTCAGTTTTCTACGTTTTTTTATCTAAAAAAAGCAAGACAACTCACAAAGTGTATATAAGAAGAAATGTCGAAATATTATTTATAAATCTAAAAGACATTAAAACTAATTATCTTTAATTATCTCAAATAACTTTATCCTATTAATCAAAGAAATATCTTTAATTATCTCAAATAATTGGCTCACAATGGATCTCACAACTATCATAAATTATTGAGTTTTTACCTTTTTATTTGATTAAACATATATATTAGTTTTTTAATTATATTTTTGTATGTTTAGAGCATCTCCAACAATTTTTCTAAAATAGAGAAAAACCCATTTTTCTTCTCTAAACTTCTCCAACAGCATCTCTATATCAATCTCTAAAATAGAGATTTTTCCAAAAATCTCTAAATATAGAGATTTCTCTGTATCTATAAAAAGATGAGAGAGAAATATTATTTTAATGATTCCCACCAATAGCAACTCTTATAACTTTAGAGATTTTTGGAATAATAAATTTATTGAATATTTTAATAATATAATTTTTAAATAAATTTTTTAAAATAGAGAAGCTGTTGAAGTTAGAAATTAATAATTTTATAAATTTTGACTTTACATTATCTATTTTAGAGAAAATTTAAAGAAGCTATTGGAGATGCTTTTATAAGTTTATTATTAATCATAAAATATTGAAATATGATGGTTGAGACATACTACCACTCTAAAAGTTCATTGTTTTCTATCTGAAACATGTAAGCCTAATTTGATATATAGTTTAATATAACGTATTTTCTTATTCATTAACCCGTTTAAAATGCTTCTAATCTCAAATTTTTGTTTTCTTTTCTACACTCTATTTTTATTACAATTGATTATTATTACATATCTATACTATATTATAAAACATTTGGTTAAAAACTCTTAAAAACAACTTTTAAAGCTTTAGTTACTGCTATTTAATGTTAATTACTTAATTTTCAAGATTACAAGTAAATTATGCGTAAGTACAACCTATTAAAGTTTCATCTCTAAATTCGTGTAACTAACTACAGATAACTATGATCAACTACAGGATTAACATCTAATTTAAAATATAAAAAATCTAAAATATGATTAAAATAATCATTGACTTCTAACAAATAAAATAATTATATTATTAAACCAAAAGTAATTTTTTGGTTATTAAACCTAAATTAAATTATGATTAAAAATTGAATTCAATAAATTATATAAAAAAAGAGAACTTCTAATTAAAATAATAAAATATTTTTTTAAAACCACATAAAACAATTAAAACATAGATAGAAAAAAAAAATTAAAATGAAACTTAAAATCAAGACGTATATCGCTGCATTGTACAAGTACCCTTCTAGTAAATTATAAAAGAAAATCCAAAAACATGAATGCAAGAGTTGTCCTGATATTTAAAATAACTTGGGTCTTTTAAAATAAAATAGTATACATCTTATTTATTATAATGATAATAGTTTTCAATAATTTAGTAATGTATTATTAAATAATAACTTTCAATAAATTAATAATTGGGAGATTGTGTTTAGAAAAAGCCAAAGTGTTATTTTATCCATTTAGAAAAAGAGTTTGAATGGGCTCATTTTTCACGTGCCAAAATTATATTAAAGCATGTGTTATTTAGGTGACGATGTCTATTTCATAGGACACAGTTGGTGAGTGGTGACAGGTCGGCAAAAAGAATCATGGGATGGATGATGGGACTATGCTACTGCTATACCATCAGCAATCCCTTTTCAATTTATTCGGTCTAGCATTTGTTATTTAGGATAGTTGTTTGGATGATCATAAGTTAACTTATAAAGTATCTTATTAATAAGTTACTAAAAGTAAGATTTTGATAAGCTACCTTATAAGTCATAAGATACCTTATTAGCTACTTTTGTCAAACATAACTCTAGTATTGAGTTTACGTAAGATCGATATGTGTTTATAAAACTCATAATATCATATTTTTATATTTGAAATTTCAGAACAAAATATTGTAAAAGTAAAAAAAAAAAATTGGACATTTACAATAAAAACAGTGTGAAAGTTACTTTCATAACAAAAACATTGTAAATGTTACATTCATAATGTTTTGTTGTAAAGTTTCGAATCGGTCTCACGAAAAAGACATGCTCTCACATGATCTTAAAGAACTGTTTACCAAACGTTTACCCGGGTAAGTGCTTACCAAGTCATATTACCTTATCCGCGGAATATGACAAGTACCAAAAATCTTACCTGATAAGAGCGAAGACAAGGAAAGCAAGGACCAACAGTTTTACCCGATAAGTTTTGACGATGACTCTTACCACGGTAAACGCTTACCGGGTAAATTGTTACATACGATGCCGTTTTTGTCAAAAAACTAAAATCTTACCCGGTAAATAAGTGATAGTGTTGAATTTTATCGATAAACACTTACCATGATAAGATAACAGCCCATAAATCTATCTATCTATACTTCTTTATTATTAAAGAAGAGTAATGTTGTTTTTGAAATTTTAAAATCATTTTGTAAGTTTAATATATAAATTTTAAAGCTATACAATCTTCCCAAACCTCTTCACATGTAGATTAGTTAAAAATTTAAAAAAAAATAATTTTTAAGTTACATTTTCCATTTTTATAATTAATTAATTATTTTATTTTATATTTCTTACTTTTTTTAACATCATTATCATATTAAATAAATAAGCGTATATGAAAAAAAAAATCAAAAATATGTTTCTTTTTCTTACAAATTATAACATTATAATCGTCTTTTCAATAATTTCAAATTAGTTCAACGTTAAACATTTTTAATGTAATTATACTATTAAATATCATGAATACTTACAATTTAATTTGTTTTATATCCTTACGTTTTTTTTGCACCTTTTAGCATATCAAAAATACATAATCATATGTATACTAAAATACATTAAACATTGTTTTTTTTAATATAAATTATGTCATTATAATCATTTCGTCGATACCTTCAAAATAACCACATTATTGAATTTCTAAATTAAATAATATCATAAAATGTCATAAATATGTATGAATCTATACTGTATTATAAAAGGTTTTAAACGGTTAAGCTGAGATTTAAATTTATACCTATGTGTCTTTATAATGGAGCATGATTATATTGAATTTTTAAGAGGTTCAGATATTTAAGCTTAATGTACAAGTTTCAAAGCACATAAGCTACTCCCCTTAATTATCTCCCACATCCACTACTTCTAGCCCCCACGTCCCACACCCCTAACTTCTCTTCATGGAGAATCTTGCTCCAATAAACAGAGATAAACACAAATATAGTTTTTGAGTATTATTATCATATTTCTTACAAATGATTTTACTTTCGAGTTTGTTCACTCCACATTGCAAAACTACAAACTCCTAATGTATAAGTTGGTCTTTAAAAACTAAGAACCTCAATTGATATAGGTTTTAAAATCTTGCTATCCAACTATTCAATTTTAAAATTTGTTAATGCGAAAATATTAACTTAGAATTTATACATAATTTGATTTGCTATTTAAAATCACAACAAGATAAAACATGAAATAAGATTGTCGTTTCGGGTTCTAGACTTCAGAATCGAGATGTTTCTCGCAACATTGCATGCGGGTACATTGCTAGTCTCAATAAAGTAAAATCTTAAAAGGTAGAGTAAATTACATTTTTGGTTGTTGTGGTTGCTACTCATTATCAAGTTTGGTGTTCTTTAAAACTAATTACAGTTTTGTGAATGAGACAAATGTAGTCTTGTTGCCAAAGGTGGATTCCCAACCACGATGAGGGAATTGAGGCCGATCTCTCTAACCAACAAACCTCAATCCATACTGCCTTAAGTTATAGTAGCAAAACAATTAACTTTTGTAAACGACAAGTTGATAGTAGAAAATGTTATGGTTGCCTTTGAAGTTTTACACCACATGCAGACAAAATATAAAGCAAAAAATGCAGGCGCGACTCTAAAAATCGATACCTCAAAAGCTTAGCATCGGGTAGATTTGGGGTATCTAGAAGCCGTATTGATTAAGCTAGGTTTGATCTTCGATGGGTGAACCTGATGATGATGCGTGTAAGGGTCATGTCTTATACGATATTGCTAAATAACAAAAGGGTCGACTCCATCCGACCGGGTCAAAGTCTAAGGCAAGGGTGCCCATTGTCTCCAACAAGAGGGTTGTCGACGGAGATAGGGTGTCGATGTGGTTGGGGAGGCCGGAGATAAACTTCATCACATAAACCATCCCTCACTCGTCCCTACCCTACTGCTAACATAGGGTTTCGATCAATTTGAAACCACATAAGTCACCTTCATTCGTCTATAACCCACCAATTTCATAAATGCAGGTTTTGGCAACGATTCACAGAGATGAAATAATGGTGGTTTGAAAGGAGAAATGTTTAATTGTAGGTTTGATTTTAATTCCGATTTTGGTGTTTAGATTTGGATATGGGTTTGATTTTGATGTCGGTGTTGAGAATTAGGTCTAGCCAGAAGGTTTTGGACGGAGAAGATGATTGACGAGATAGATGTAGAAGATAGACTTGAAAGAGGTATGGAAAAGGGTGAAACTAGGGGGGGCACGTGTGGTGAATGAATACCGGGGGAGGGAAAGGAGATGAGAAGCTGATAAGAAAATAACACATGTAAAATGTGTCACAATAATAGTGCAAGTGTACACCACTATTGCGTTCGCTTAACAAGTAATATAATGGTAAAAACCAAGATCGTCCAAGGATTGGCCGACTAAGAATCGGAGATTTTCTTACGAGCTTCCGGTGCAAAGTTTAGAGTTATAAAATTGATTTGTTGTTGGAATATTTAAAAACTTTTAAAAATAACAATTAAATAAAAAGCGAGTATGAGTGTAAGTTTTCCCCCCGAAAGTATTTTAATAACTTAAATGGTTAATAAAGCCGGTCACAATATGATCCCATATAATTTTCTCCTCTCGAAGCTACGTCATATAGGTTGTAATAACGGTTTTATTATAAAGTCGCCACAAATGCTAACCTTCGGTTCGCCAATCGTACATAAGTAGATCTCGAAGATCTTAGCTCCGCCGGATGTGGAGGGATGCGCATATCTCTATGACACACCCACTCGACCGACATTTGAACCTTAGTACGATTATGCAAAAACCCATATCTCTATGTGATTATTGAAGATTTTCTCAAACCTTCTTGCATCATTCAAGCCGTATTTCGGATCCGCCCCTCTCGAGGTCTAAGATCTAATATTAACACTTAAAGTGATCAGCTTGTTCGCGTTGAGTTGAAGCTTCGACTCGAATGACCAAACCGAAGAGTTAGCAAAAAGTAGTAACACCCAAGTGTTACATTTTGGACTCTCGGGTTCGGCTTACACCCACACCCAAAGGGGGGGTTTAGCTACGATACATAATGCAGAAGTAGAAATACGAAAACAGAAATTGCATTAAAAGTAATTGGCCACAGTGGTCAGTGACCACTGCGGCCGACGGGAAAGTAAATTACAGAAATTAAAGTGCAGAAATAAAAACTACTACAAAGTAAAATGTAAGACTAAATTATCAGCTGAGTTTCTTCAAGTGATGGATGTATGGATTGAAGTCCCAAGAGCTCTCTTTATATAGTTGAGGAAGAAAGAGAAGGTGAAAGGGACTTGGCTATGGAGATGGTGATGTTTGAGGAGAAAGGGACCTCTCATGGTTGTCTTCTTCCTCTTTGGCTTCATCTTGTTTGTCTTCATCTTGCTTGTCTTCACCTCTTGTCTTCACTCTTATTTATTTCCATGAAAACACAACCCTTTGACCCAAACTGAATCTGCATCTGCATCTTTTAACACATATTTGACAAAAAATTCATAAAGGTTTTCTGCAGCTCCAGCAGCTCCATACGTTGCTCACCACAGTGAGGACTCGCCATAGTGACGCATCAGCTCTAAAAACGACACATACACTAATCAAAATATAATTTTTTATCCTCAACAACTCCAAATGAAAATAAGTAAATAAAAATGACAAACGCGAACACATAAAGGGAAAACACACACTAAAAAGAAATAAAAAGACACACTAATGAAGTATAAATAACACTCAAAGTGAGAGTTATCAGAAGCGTTGGTAAAGATGAAGTTTCCAGCGAAGATGATTTTCCAGTGATGATACAAGTTGTAGTCTTGAAAACTTGCACATACACACACACATATAGGGGTTCAATCAAATGAAAACCACAAAAAGGTTACAAACTCGTAAAAAATAAGAAATATAGGCCTGCCTGCCACACCAGAATAAATAGAGTTTTCCGAATCCATTTTCTGAAAGATCTTGGCTTTCATGCTTTGGTGGGTCTCCGAAATCGCCCCTTCTTTCAAATAGAAGAGGACGGATTATTCACATTTCATTTATTTTTAAGGAAGGGTGCTAAATAAATATCAGTTAAATTATAGGCCTGACGGAGCAATGTCGGATTCCACGTGCCCCATGCTATAAAAATAATTTTTTTCAAAAATATGTTTCATCAAATGTTAGGATTTTAGATATTATTTCACATATATTTGTTTCATAACGTGAAACTTTCACATGTATTTATTTCACCATATGAATATTTTTTATGCATATTTTTTGTTTCAGTAGGTGAATTAAAAAAATTCACATGAAATTATTGCATATGGTGAACACAAACATATGTGAAAGATTGTCTTAAATTATAGGTTTTGATGAAAAAAATAATGTAAAAAAATATTTTTATATCGATTTTCACGAGTTTGTAACATTTTTGTGGTTTTTATTTGATTGTTGACCTATGTATATATACATATATGAAATATAATGTATATTATTTAGAGTTTATTTCTAAAAGGAAAGTGTGAAGAAAAATATAAAAAATCTAAAATACCTCTGGCTTAACGGATTCTTTTAACGTCCGTTAAATGAAGGGACCAAATCCGGTTGCTTTTGCAAACTCAGATGGCAAAATTGTATTTTTTAAACTATAGGAACCAAAAGTGTTATAAACAATAAACCACAAGGACCAAATTTGTAGCTTACTCTTGATCTAATTTACGGACATAAATATTTTTCTAGAGTAAACTCTGGTTTTGGTCCTTGAGGTTTGGTGAAAAGTCTGAAATAAGGACTTGAACTTTGATAGGTCTAGAAATATCCTTATGGTTCACAGTTTTGTTAAAGGAATGACACTTTAATCCTTTTACTCAATTTCTTTTAAAAATCAATATTATATAGTATTATATAGAATATAGAGTTAATCTTCAGTTTTGGCTCCCCATTACCAGCCAAACTTCCATTGCCGGAACCAACTTCCATTGCCGGAACCAGGGACGAAATCATTTTAATATCATCGTCCAAACCTCCATGGCCGACCGGTCAAACTGTCACCCCCTTTTCCCTTTCGGTGACCCTCTTTCTCTTCCTTCCACACACAAAACAGGCACACATAAAACAACAAAGATGATGTTGTTAAGTCTGAAAATATTGTATCCGAGATGACAACTATTGAAAACATAAAGGAGCAAAATGCAAAAGTCAACAAAGTCATTATTTAGGAAGGTTTAATATTAGGAAACGATAATATTGTAATTATGGTAAGTGAATATTGAACTTATCTCTTAGTTTCCTTATGTTGATAAATGTCTAGCATATAAATACAAGGTTATGACTAACATGAGAATTAGATCGTTAATTCATATCATTCTAGAGAGAGAGCTTATTAGAGAGTTATCATTGTAAACACATATTCATACAAGTTAGATATATGACTTATTGAAGTTATTCATCTTGTTCTTCGCGTTCTTGTTGATTTATACATCGTTACCTGATTACTGGGATCCACAGATGTCCAAGTATCCAACTACAAATTCAAACCCACCTTGTTTATAAACTTTTCCAGAAACAAATTTTTTTACCGATTAAACATCAGGAAATAGTGTTAGAACACCTATCAGAGAATTTTGCTTCCAAATCTTTGATGGAGAAAATCACGTACTAGAATCATAATGCTCTTAAAAATACAATACCGCAAGTCGTATGTACATAAGAGATGAGGGAGTAACAAGTTATGGGGAAATAAGAAGAAGAAAAACAAGAACCTATATGCTATTGTGATTTATGGTACAGTTGCTGAAATGGTGAGGGAGACAGACTTTAACGAATAATTTTAACAAAGTTAGTGATAAAAATAATTTCTAAAGTAAAATAAAATTTGTAGATTTATCAAAATTCATATCCATTTTAGACTTTTCAAAATTAGAGTTTATATTTCTTTGAAAAGATATAATAACTATTAATTAAAAGGTTTTTAATGTGTGTCAATGTGAAACTTTAAAACCGGAAGGCTTTATACCAATTCGGATCATGTTTTTTCCTTCCAAATTAACCCGCTTCATTTCGCAATCCGGGTCCTTCACCGACGACGACGCCACCACCACCACCACCACCGCTTCTCTCCTCCACGCTGGCCACTGCTCAGCCGTCCAAATCTTCTCCTCCGTTCACCCTAATCATCAATCACAGTAAAACCACCATTATTTCCATTACATGCTTTGCTTTCATCTCCTAATCTAATTGGATGTTGTCGATAAACCCCAATTCCATCTTC
The DNA here is from genome assembly GCA_036898165.1 of Silybum marianum. Classification (NCBI taxonomy): domain Eukaryota; kingdom Viridiplantae; phylum Streptophyta; class Magnoliopsida; order Asterales; family Asteraceae; genus Silybum; species Silybum marianum. The sequence continues at coordinate 5,555,296 of CM072533.1, read as the reverse complement.
ACCAAACCCTCATTATTTGCTCTTCCCCCACCTACCCTCCTCCGCACCCGCGCTGCCTCCGATAACCTCAATTGGCCGTTCAATTATTCCGCCGTCGCTGATTCCGCTTCCGGAAAACTCAACGGCAACGGACTCGTCGGTGCTCCGGCGGCCGTGGAGAAGAAGCGTACTCGTAACTTAGGTAACGATAATAATACCAATACTACCAAGGTTAATGCAAAGGAGAGATGGTCGCGTGACCGTGAGAGTTACTTGACTGATGATGATGATCCTCTGCCGTTACCGATGACGTGTCCTGATACGTCACCTGTGTCTCCTGATGCGATCCAACGGAGGTTACGCTGCGATCCTATGATTGAGGTTTTTGGTTTCTGTTGATTTGTTGATAAGATTGTTATTGTTATTAAGCTTCTATTCATGGTTATGTGGTTGCCCTTTGAATGATGATGATACTTGATATGGACTAGAACTCTTTGCCATTTTTGTGTATCTAAAACCTTTCTCTATGATTCAAGTTTGATGGTTCTTCTTCCATTGGTGTCAAATCACTTGATTTTGAAATCCAATACAGTTTATGGGATTTGAACTTTGTGCTAAAAGATTGCTACTATATTTAACTTGATAACAAGTCATTATCTCCTTTGTAGCATAAAAGATACTTTTGGATTTATTAACTTTTGGCATACAAAGGATAGGTAGATGTGATTAAATACCATTTATAATCATTTATTGTGGTTTGTTTGACATGTTAACCAACTATCATACTTTCTAAAAGATGGAAAGGGAAATTCACTGTAGTGGATAAGAATGCTCCAAAATGATGATCATACTTAATGATTTTTCTCAATTTTCTTGCATTCTTTCTTGCTGACTGACTATAAATGTTTTTTCTTTTTGCAATTCTTGAAAACCATAATAGAAGGTTAACATATCCGAGCTAAATACAGTGGTTATAGATGTTATTCACTCATTTTGGTTTTGTGACTAATCTTTGACCAACACTTTATTTGTAGAAAGTGTAGTTAATTTTAACATGGTTATCATCTGTAATTTTATAGCTTTAGAATTCATGGCCTTTCAGAAGTAATTGTATAGCTTTAGGACTTCTTTGCATTTTAAAAAGTAGAAAGCTTGATACAAAAATGTAGCTTTTATTGAATGGAGTGGGTATAAATTTGTTTGATGTTGAATCTATAGGTTTAACTCACAATTCTTGGTGGAAAAGATAACAAGAAATGTGTGTGTGTGTGTGTGAAAGTTTTGCTTGGTACTGATTTTGTGCAACTTTTTTATATAGGATTGTAAGGAAGTAGTTTATGAATGGACCGGAAAATGTCGGAGTTGTCAAGGATCAGGATACGTGAGTTATTACAACAAAAGGGGGAAGGAAGTTGCCTGCAAGTGCATACCATGCCAAGGGATAGGTATAATGTTTTTTTTTTTTTTTTGTGAAGGGTATCCCAGGCTATACCTGGACTAATCCCGGTAAATTATGACTGCAATACATCAGCCCTGATAAACCCAGTGGCCACAATTGTTGTGTACGTCTGGATTCGAACCCTGGGCAGATGGGATATTCCACCACATCCCCCAGGGCCTCAACCAGTAAGTACGCCACAACCCTTGTGGTTGGGATAGGTATAATGGTAACATATGAATGTGGATTACATTACAGGTTATGTCCAGAAGTTGACAGCACGGAAAGATATCGAAGTAATGGAGGACATCGGTGATGGAAAACCACCTTGGGCTTCTTGACTCATTATTCATCTTTGCCTTATTTGTTGTAAAACATGAACAAGAAGAATACCTTCCAGATTATGAAGAAAGAATAAAAGTTAGTAGGGTTTTTATTAGGTTTTTAGTTTTTCTTTGTATTAGTTGACTTGCAACTGAAACAAAGTTATATAATTTACTTTCTTTTTCCACTTGATAATATTGTCGAACCAGTGTTCTTTGGTTATTGTCAAACGATCCTAGTTGAATTTATATGAGGCCATTTTTAAATTGAAAGCTTGTAACATGAATGCTAATAAATGAATGAATGAATGAAAAAAGCATTACAACTTTTTAAAAGAAGTAATTGTAGTAGCATTTAGTTTACTCAGAAGACGAAATGAAAGGAATTGGAATCGAATTTTAAGACTACTAAAGCATGCAACGCTGAGATAATCCCCCCAATGGCCACAAGTTGTTTGCGTCTGGATTCGAACATGGGGTAGATGGGTTATCTAGCCTTATTCCTCACAAGCCTTAACCAGTACGCCACAAGCCTTGTGGTTACCAAAAAAATACCTTTTCATGCTCTGAACGAATAAATTAGAGTAAATATAAGCACATAATCTTTTTCAAAAAGATTTCATGAAATCAAATACTAAGAAATCAAATGCTTGAATGGAATTTGCTTAATTGGCCGGTCCAAATTCCTTCAGATTTCATGAGATTCCAACGAACCACCACTTAAATTAACTTTTTACATTCGAAACTTAGGTGAAAAAAACACAAATGATATTAATAGTAGAATAATGTAATATCAGTGATAAAGAGGAAAAAAAAAAAGATATTACTAACTTAATAGATATAGTCAATCAAATACAAAGTTGGCTAGTATCATGTAGGTTATTAAACAAAATTAACCATTGCCATTGATCAAAAGTGTATCTATTTTACCCACAATAATAATACTAACCCATTCCCATCATCTCTCCAAAAAAAAACATTCTTTCTTTCCTACAATAACCACATAATATATCATCTTAACACCAAAGTGTTATTAGTAGTAGATCACTTTCAAACAAAATTCCACCTTTTTTCACCAATAATCACCACAAGAACATTTCCCATCTTTGAAATGATGAAACCTTTTATTATCTCTCACAATTAGTTCCCGACCCACGATCCTTGACATAATCTTGATGGCATTATGACAATCCCCACAAACACGAAGATTCTTTATGATCCTTAACGGTGTCCTTGCTGGAGTCGATATCAATCCATATGCAATCGCTAAACGTTCACTATGATAAAGCAACGCCTGTTCTTTAGCTTCTTGATCAATGTCATGAAGAACGTATCTTGTATCAGGTACATAACTTTGTTCCTTATTTGCAGCCCTAATCTTTTCTTCATCTTTATAGAGCTCAAGGCTTCGAAACTCTTTCACTCTGTTTTTACCCTCCAGCATGCTAATGGCGTTGAATTTCTTGCGGATTGGTGTTGGGATTTTCTTGGGATCGGCTTTTGATGGATCAAGATTGATCAAGATCTCTTCGGCTCTGTCCTCAAGATCAATGTCGCCATGGATTCGAGCGTAGTTCATTAAAGATTCCCATATTTCTGATGTGGGTTCGAATGGAAGTTTCTGGATGTACTCCAAAGCTTCAGCAAGATGTCCAGGTTTACAAAAAACGGATAAAAGACCTAAATAGTGTTCGATTTTGGGAGAGATTCCGTATTCTTTCTGCATTGCTTCAAAATGTATAAACCCTTCTTCAATGGCGTCAGCACCAGCACAAGATTCTAAAACGGCAAGAAAGGTTTCTTCATTTGGCTGTAAACCGAGGTTCCTCATCTGTTCAAACATTTCCAAGCCATCATCTCCTAACCCATTTGATGCATACCCATTTATCATCAAATGCCAAGTATCTATACTTCTTTCAGGCATATGATCGAACACTCTCTTTGCATCTACCATACTTCCACAGTTACTGTACATATCGATGATCTTGTGATTCAATTGAATATCACCCCTATAACTTGATCTCAAGAAGTAATCATGCACTTTCTTAGCTTCCTCAAGCTTCTTCGATTTCCCACATAACCCAAATAGAGCATTAAAGCACTCAGCATCTGCAAGTTCACCTTGGCCCATCAAATCCATGGCTTCCTTAAGCTTCCCCTCTTTGCATATACTCAACAAATCAGCTTTCACACTAGAAGCATGATTAGTAGCTGGCTGGGCTCTAAAATCACTAGGGTTTTGGCGTGTATGAGGATCACTAGGAATAGGGTTCTGAGGCGAATAATTAGAAGGGTGCTGTTGCTGAAAATTCGGTCTCTGAATCGGAGCTTGTGGGGGATAATTCTGACGCTGATTAGGGTTCGTCGGGTAAAAGTTTTGCCTCCCTGCATTTGGGGGATAATTTTGACGCTGATTAGGGTTCTCCTGATAAAGGTTTTGCTGTCCAGCATTTAAGGGGTAATTCTGACGCTGATTAGGGTTCTCATGGTGATAGTTTTGATTCCCCACATTTGGGGGATAATTCTGACGCTGATTAGGGTTCTCCGTGTAAAAGTTCTGCTGCGCAGCATTTGGTGGATAATTCTGTGGGTTTTCACGTTGCGGGTATCCCTGATTTCGATTATCCCACTGATTTAGGTTCCCTGATTGATTATTGTGTTGTAGGCTCCATGGATTAGGGTTTGTTTGATCTTTCGGGGGTAAATCGAAGCTATTTGGGGCGGCTGATGTTGAGAGAGTTCTGAGAGTGTTACGAATGAAAATGGAATCAGGAGAGCGTAAAGAAGTTACCTTGAATGAAGAAGCAAGACTGGCTCTGCGTATCGCCATTAGAGACGCCATTGTTGTTTGCTTTTTGAGTTCACTCGTTAAACCCTAACGTGAAGAAATGCTCAGAAGTGATTGAGAAAGACGAATTGAAATCAAAACAACTTGGGCTCAAGGCCACGGACCACTAAATGGGTCGGGTTTAAAAACTACAAGAATCATCCATGTACTATTTATTATTTAAGTTTTAGTCCATTAACTTTCCTTTATTGGCTTTATTAGCCCAGAATAATCATTTTTATACAATTTTGATCGACTTGAATTAATGACTGGTTTGCTTCTGAATCAAATCTAAAACATTTTTTCTTAATGATACCGAAACATAGGGGTTGTTTGGATGGTGCATAATGATTAAGTGGTTAGAATCAGTAAGAGGTTTTTATGATATAGTGCAAAATGTAATATAACTGTTTGTTAATTGTTTAAAATGAAATTAGGGTTTGAATGGTTAAGGGAGATCCATGATACAAAATGATTCAGAGAGTTTTCGAACCATTAAGAGATGGACTTTTGCAAACAAGATTCGCCTTTTAACAATTCAGATGCTATCTTTTAATGGAACTGTTAAGAGGTAAACAAACAACCCCAATACTTCTCTTAACGATTGCAACGTTTTGTGGTTTCTATGACAAAGAAGTGTTCATCTGTTTTTTTTTTGTCGATATACAACTCTTTTTTGTTTTGAACTAGTACATCCATAGTGAAAGTATCGTTACGAATAGTTTTATCAAATTTGGATCGTAAAAGGTAAGAACAATAAAATTATCATGAACCGGATCAAGGATTGTATGGACCAACGCATATCCTAAAGATATAACAACCGCAATTAAAAACTGATTTGTTCAATGTTACAAACAGTTTCATCCTAGGGTAGCGTTGACAAATGGTATTTGTTATGTTATTACTTATTTCATAAAAATGTTGGTTTAAAAGCCATCAACCTTTTACAAGGTATGTTCATGGACTAGAATACCGAAAGCTTGCCATTGTAATATACTAAAATAACTTTTTAGGGTTTAGTGCAATGAAACTGACCATATAGCAGATAATGAAACAATTCTCAACAAAATGAGGAAGATTCTAGACAGATCTGACAAAGACATCAGGAGTTTAGGTGAGAGAATTTGTAACAAATCGTCTCATATGAATAAAAAGTAAGAACTGTTAGCTCTTTATAAGCGCCTCAAATAATTAGTTATTGGACCAGTCTATTGCTTTGGGCTTTAGGAATGTTACAGTAAGGAATGAAACTTACTCCAGTTCTTGAAATAAATGAAAATTTCTCCATCTCATAATAAAGGATACAATCCGAAAATACACATTTAATTTTGAAAACAGACTCTTATTCTAAGACAAGCTTAAATAAAAAATATGAACATTTATTCTAAGACAAGAGGTTAGAAACTCCTTTTTTGGGTAGAGTCCCAAATGCAACTGTAAAAAGGTACATAGAGTTCACTTGATAAATTATGTGCACAATAAATAATGTGGAATTTTATACAACTTCATGTTTCAAGAATAACAGATTATGAACACATAATACCTACAAAAAAACCACCCCCACTAGAATTACAATTTTACAAAAGCTCACCTCAAAGAACAATAAAGTTAACAACCAGTTTTTCACATATACACATTTCAGTTTCAATTTAAATTTCATCATCACCTATTACTATTACTATTACTATTACTATATCTATGTACACAATCAAACCTAATGAATGCACCCACCCACCATGAAAGGGACAATCTCCACCGCGGACAAAAGGGCACTCGAGTAAATTCACACGAGAGCTTTTGCAGTGAGTCATGACATCCCAATAGTAATAGTAATAATAATAATAATAATAGCAAAATTACTGCTTTATCTTTCCTTGGGTGCTCGATATCTTGCTGTGAATTCATCCTTTTTTTTTTCTTGCTAATGGAGTTGAGAGATGTGAACTAAAGAGGTCGAGATTGAGTTGTGCCTAGGTATTTATCCATCGAATCTTTCTTGTGCTCTGGATCAAGGCTGCGGATATCATCAAGTAATGTTAATATATGGGTTTTGATCTCACTTCTTCATTAACGAAAGAATTATTATTGTAAGGGAAGGTTCAAATGAGAACCATAAATTATTTTGAGAACCATGATAACTTGTAACCTATATGAATTTCAGTGAGTATATGCAATAATTCATATATACATCTATATATATATATAGGACGATAATCAAATAAAAACCACAAAAACGTTGCAAACTCGTAAAAACCGATATAAAAAAAATCATGATTTTTTTTGTCAAAACCTATAATTTAAGATATTGTTTCACATATATGTTTGCGTTCACCTTATGAATATAATTACATGTGAAAAAAAATTTGATTCACCTAGTAAAACAAAAAATATGCATAAAAAAGATTCATATGGTGAAACAAATACATGTGAAAATTTCACCTTTTCACCCTATGAAACAAATATATGTGAAATAATATCTTAAATCCTAGCATTTGATAAAAAAAATCATGAAAAAATTATTTTTATATCGGTTTTTACGAGTTTGTAACCTTTTTGTGGTTTTTATGATTAAGCCCCTATATATATATGCATGTATAGTATATATACATTGATGAATATACTAATCGATAGATACATATTTCGATGGTGTAGGGTTAGATTAAGGGGAAAACTGCAAAAAAATGAAAAACTAAGAAATAGCCTGGTAACCGTTCATTCGGACAGTATGCACATGTACATATAAGTAATTTGTAAGCAATTTGTCCGGTATGCACATGTGCATACCATCCAAATGAATGGTTACTACCAGGGTGTTTCTCAATTTTTCATTTTTTGGGGGTTTTCCCCTAAACCTCCCTCTGATGATGTATATCCATAAACTGGTTCTCAAAATATTTATGGTATCTCATTTGAACTTTCACCTATTATTATTGTAATAAGTGAAGTAGAGCGTGAATGTGGCTATATATATATATACACACACACACACAATAGACGCTGACCTATTTCTGACGCCAAGAAGGGCAGAGTGCATAGCACGAGCAGCAGCAGACGCAGGAGCAATTGCAGCTCCAGGGGCTGCTTGAACAGCAGTGGCCAAAGCAGATCCTACACCGGCCCCACGCTGATACTTTTTAAGGGGAGTTTGGACTAAAGCCGACGCGGATTTTCCTAAACCGTCGGTTATTGTCTCAAAAGCCTGTCAAATATATATCACGTTACGACTTCTTTTTCTAAGGAAGATGCAAAAAAATAATTAAAAAAATTCCCACAACTATTACATATTTGTAAACCAAACCAAACCAAACGATCCCAGTATAGTTCATACATAAGAAAAATACCAAAAATGTTAATAAACGCTAGTTATTCTTTTATACTTCATTGTATAAAGTTGTGCAATGCCAAAAAATTGAAAGAAAAGTTGATTGATTTTACCTGTTGTATTCCTTGCCTAGCATCTTTCGGCTGACCAGAACCAGATCTTACATTAGGATTCCCTCTGCTTTGTATAGGCCTTGGTACCGAGGTTGGAGGACTTGTGGAAATTATGTCTTCGGCTTGGAGGAGGATGGAATGAGCCCCTGCCGCCAAATGTGCTCCGAGTCCAATAGCTTCAAGTGAGACACTCCTCAAAAATGCAATTGTACCTGACCCAAAACAACACCAGAATAAGTTTCTTTCTACAAAAGTATAAGATTATGTCTTATTTAATAACCTTGGGTCGTATTTAAGTTCCTTTTGGCAAAAACTGAAATTAAAACTATGGGTTTAACAAAAAAGATGATTCATTGAATAAACATTACCTCTTTGCATTCCCTTGACTATTTTACGATCTTTTTTGTAGTTTTTCACAGGTAAAGAAACTAACTTTGCAGCACTTGAACCAACGGCAACCAATGATCGAACAGGAGGAAGGCCTTTCAATAGTTTATGAATCTGTAAAACATACAAACCGTAAAACATGCATCCATAGTAAAGATGTACAGGGAGGTTCAGGAGAAAACCCCGCAAAAAATGAAAAACACCATGGTAACCATTCATTTGGATGGTATGCACATGTGCATACAAGTTATTGAAGCTGTTTTTTTGGTTTTTATCCATATGTGCATGTTAAGCACATGTGCATATACCGGAGAAATTGCTTACAAATTACTTGTATGCACACGTGCATACCGTCCAGATGACATGGTTACCAAGGTGTTCTTCAGTTTTTAACTTTTTGCGGTTTTCCACTGAATATGACCCTATAGGTGTATATATGTATAACCATAATAAACAAGTAATGCTGATGCAAACCTGATTCTGGGAAATATCTTCCAACCACTCGCCAATTATTGTCTCACCTACACTACCCCAACCATAAACACCAACAGCCTGAACATGTTTCAGTTGTAACTCGACACCCTGCAAAAAAAAAGTATAAGATGACAGATTTTTTAATCAGTTGTATAATATTAACACGATTTTTACTATTGATTATGTATGTCAAATAAGAATATAAATGTAGGAATATACATAAGATGACAAGACTAAGGGGCTGTTTGTTGGTTTTGAATTAAGTCCTGCATGGATAAAGATGTCTGTGTGGATAAATCTGTCTTAATAGATTGGGAAGGTTTTTAGCATGTTCTTTAATTGGGAGGGGCAGGTTTGGAGAAAAAAAACTTGGCTTTCTGCATAAAGCTCCCCCTAGAAGCTTGCTGAATAAGCCACTTTCTATATCATTAAGCCACCATCAAACACTCATGTATAGATGACGGAATAAGATGCGAGTCTCATTAAGCTGCTAACAAGCAGGCCCTAACTATCATTAGCTTAAAAATATGTATAGCATGCTATAGAAAGAAAGGAATTATCAAACTAGCTACAGAACATATCTATTTCTGAGTAAGAAAAATTAAAGAGACTGGAAGCCATATATATCTGTCGAATAACTTTTAAACTCGATGAAAGAAATCAAGAATATTACCTTCCACTGAAATAGATTAACAAGTTCCACATATTTCCCGTGCCCTAATGCAGCTAAGTCAACACGAGAAGGAATGTAGTCTATCCGAACAATAAAAGCTGATATGCTAAACTTCTGAAAAAAAAAAGATAGCCAACAGCCAAGTATGAGCATATAAGCAATAAAAACCAACCAATAAGATAGAACTTTCACAATAAAGTACACTGTGAAGTCGGTTAAAAACAACCAACAAAAATAAAAATTACTAAGCAACAACTAATGTAAAAGTGAAAGGCTTTCTAGCACAAGTCATATGAGACGATTAAATTGTTCAAAAATTACTTAAATATCTTTATCAAAACATATAGAGAGATATACTTGCCTGGAAATAGGGAAGTAACGCCTCCTCTATTATGCTATGGCTTCCTAGGTTGATGGCATTCTTCTGTGGCGTATCCAATTCAGCCGTATCCTGAAGGTGATTATCAGAAGATGAGCTCTTTCCTCCAAAAAAGCTGATTAGAAATTCAAGCTGGCTTTGATGAAGATGCAAACGCATAGGAAGCAACGCAATTTGTAACCTGAAACAACAGATATTACAAGATAAGAGAGCAACAAGAAAAATAGCTAAATATTCCATTCTTCTATATTTTAGAAACCGATGTACTAAATAGAAGATATGAAATACAAATAGAACTCTAAACTTACCGATACTCCTCAAGAGGAGTTGAAGGATGTGGTCTAACGGATTCTAGATCTACCTTCAATGCTCTAGAACGAGATTCTCGTGGGTGATCTTTTGATTGATAACAACCAAGAACCTATCAGAAAAAAATTCTTTCAAATATCAATTCTCAAACACAGTTATATATATATATATATATATAAGCCAGATAACTTTCTGGTGACTGAAAAGTACCTTTCTCCAAGGTGCACCCTTGCTGACATCATTAAGATAAAAATCGTCAACCGATAGTGAAAGCTTAGAAATACATATTTCACCATCAGGGTATACGTCATATCGAAGTCCCATCTTCGAAAGTCCAAACTCTAAACAAGCAGCTTTATCATTTGTGGCATTTCCCTTTATATATTGCCAGTCAGAACCAGCATAAAGTGTCCACCTGACATCGATATTTTTCAAAAGCACACGACCCTTAACTTTTCTGCACGCTACACTCCCAGTCTGTGTACCAGAAGCCTCACTTTCAATAAGTCGTTTGGAATTGGTCATTTCCCCAATACCCAAAACATGATCTTCAACAATCTTTAACAATGAATCCCCATACCATCCACTTCCAACTTGAGCATCTGACTCCTTAAGAGCCGTAGATTTTCCACCAAGACTCTCTTTCTTCAATTGGCTGTTTGGTTCAGATAACGGGATTAAGTCAGATAAGAAGTACCCTTCTATGAACTCTGGAAGGCTAGCATGTGAAGACCGGCTTTCGTTATTAACAGATAGCTTGTGTGGCCCACATTCAAGACGACCATCACTGCCACCATCCAAATTAAACGCTCCTTCAGATATTTCATCCATTAAATTAATCGTATAAGATTCCCCTTTTGTATCAGAACTTGATGAATTAGAATAGTTACTCGAGCTTCTACTTTTACAACTCTCTTGTGCCAGCTGGACATTATCCCACCGAGTCTGCAAATGGACAATCGATTCTTCAACATCAGGGGCAAAAATCTGCTGGATTTGAGCGGCAAAACGTATAAATCCGGAAGCAGAATCTTGGCATGTTTCTAGAACAATGTGGGATTCGGAACATTCTACTTCCCATTCACGGCCATTCTCACAATTCGTTCTTAAAACCGCTTCAATATGTGTTCCTTCCGCAACTTTTACATATCCACTCTTCTGTAGATTTTGCTCACCGTAGGACCCACCAAGATTCTTGACTCCGGATACTTCACAGAGAAGTAAACCTACATCATGAAGTTTGATCTCATAATCCGTTTTTACAGATTTAGCCATCAAAACATTTGAGAGTTTCAAACTAGATGCTGCTAAAAGACCAGCTACACATTCTTCACTTTTTTTACCATCGGCATTCACAAAACTAGATTCTCGAGAATATGGTTCATAACTCAAACCAATATCAATCAAATTTAGAACAAAAGAAGACCCATGATTAGCATCGTTCTTGAAATCTTCTTTTTCCGAAAAACCGTTGCTTTCATTAGAATCCGCACTGAAAAACGATGTGATAGTTTCAAACCAATCCAAACGACCACCTACAGCAACAACAGTAGCACATCTAATATTTACAGATACTTGACTCATAAAGCTATCTGGGTCCCACATGTGTACGATATCAGACCCTGGAAACCTAGAAGATAATATATTTGAACCTTCACCATTCCCACGTCCCCTAGGAGAGTTGTCACATGAGATAAGAATAAACTCTTTATTAGAAACTCCGGAAGTTGAACCCCACAGACCACCCTCACCATGAGCCACCCAAAGAAAGTTCGCACCTTGAACTCCACCCGTATTAGATACAGTTAGCAACTCAAAATTTCCAACTTTCAGTTTTAGATTACACCAAGATCCCGGAAGTTCATTCTGAGTTGACCCTTTGATGTCCTCCACTGCAGCTACGTTGACCGAAATCTCCACAAGATCACATTCCACAAAGATTGATGATTGAGATAGTGAATGTTTTCCGCTAGTGTCAACTGAATCAGAGGTTTTGCTCGAGAAGCAATCAGTCACCTGATGCAAAAGATCATGTAGGTTTTTACATAAATAACCATCCATATTTAAGGTGATCGGAGATAAATGTGCATGAAGAAAAAACGAAGAGCTTGAAACTATTTCATCTCGCGTCCGAGAACTGAAATCTTCCGTATCTTTAGTGGTGGTTACAAACGAAATTCCGTGACCTTTTCCAGTGGATTTATTCCTGCTAGTTGTGCCATCTGAATTAGCAAGAATCTTGGCTCTTTTTGTTATCCAAGGACCCGTAACAGCATTATCTTGCCATATCATACTGATTACAGACGGATTCCCGGCTTTATCACATACAGACAAAACTCTCTCACCACAAAATTTGACCTTCGGCATTCTACAGTTATCTATGCCATCTCTAGAAGCTGATGAAACAAAGTAGACTGAAATATTTCCGACACTCAAATGAAAAGAACGAGAGGGTGTCACACGAAACCTCTCTTTGAGAACTGGAACTGAAGAAAGATGACTGCTTTCAGCCTTCCCGTCTCTTAAACCCGATGGAGAAGAAAGATCAACAACAATAAACTGATTCCAAGAAAAGTAGCTTTTACAACCTTCGTTCTTCTGACATGGGAAACATAGTATTATTCGTGCATCCAGAAGAGAAATATCGCCTCTTAGAGTTTCTTGAGATGAAGTCATAAATTGTGGACTTGAATCTTTTCCAATGTTCCTTTGAGATGATGAACTGCTATCTATTGGAAGGGAGTTTTCGATTTCTCTAACAAGATCCAACACGTTTGTTATCAGATTAAAGTTCACCCAGAATACCAAAGGTGGAAGCTTTACCGAAAAAGATTTAAGCCCTGATTTGCTATCTTGGGAAACAGAAGGTGCAATATACTGGCATTGGGTAACGCCAGAAGTTCTGAGTAACAAGACTTTCACCACGTCATCCCTGTAAATATTATATCTTGAATGGGAGCTAGAATGCATATTAGATGAGACATTTGTCGTTGGCTTATATGATACAGCATCTTGATTCAGCAAACCCGAAGGAGGACAAGCACTTTCAACTGCAGCTTGCTTATTTCTGATTAATAAAGCCTGAGCATTCACGTTTTCGTTTTGACGATGCAAAGCAGCATCAGATGGATAGCTGAAATGATCAGCTACCTCAATAAGCTCGACTGTTGCTTCAAAGTTCGAATCTCGAGGACAGACCTGTTGACCTTATAAAATTTAAACTTAGTATGGATAAAAGATTGAAATTTGAAGAAAATTTTGATCTGAAAATAAAAGTCTACACGCACAACCATTACCTGTAAGACAAGCTGCATTTCATGAAAATCTGCATTTATATAGTGGATTAATGAAGTGTTGTCTATAGAAGGCTTCTGGTCTTCATCCACAAAGGAAAACAGGACTACAATCTGTGTGATCCTTGCCTTGAGACTGGTTTCGACATGTTTCTGCTCTGCATCGCAATTCGGAAAAAAAAATCACAAATTTATATATATATATATATTATATATATAATTGGTGAAGCATCAAGCACATACCAGAGGGGATATGAAGAGATCCAGAAGCAAGATTGGATGCAGCAGTTATGGCACTGAACACGGAACATGTCCAGTTCCACATCCCACTGTTTCCCAATGCAGATTGTGAACTTCTTAATTCATCAAAGCATTCAAAGAATTGATCCACACTGCCAAAAATAGATCATATATATATATATATATGCATTAGCACATAAAGACTACACATGGCAATTACAAAATCAAAAAAACACTTTTAAGAAATATCAAGATGAAAGCATATATCAACCTGGCTCCAAAATCTGATTCTTCAGTTTTTTTGACCTGATTACTGCTGATTGGCGAAGTCATCCAATCTGATATTAGATGTGACCCTCGCAACAAAGCATCAAAAGCTGTATCTTTTCCGATTGAAGAATATGATTCAGCAAAAGTTTCAGGTTTCTGAGAGAGTTTATCAGAAGAAAACTCAAAAGAACCTGAAGTTGATGAATAACCATGAGATGATGCATTGTAGTATACAGATTCCGTTGCTTTTCCATGCATAAAACTCTTGTGATCTTTATCCAGTTCCTCAAAAACACGCACAAAATACATTAAGCTTTTCAACGAACTAGGTTGTAATCTTAATTCTAGAGGATCAATATAAACATCTGCATCTAGTTTCCGGATATCTAAAGAACCATTCTTCCATGGTATACTTAATTTAATGGTCCCTGAAAATCCTCCTTTTTCTCCTGTAAGTAGTGGGGTCGTAGCATTTAATGAACAACATTTGCCATTATCATCTAGCCGAAGAAACTCAAGAACTGCTTCATCAAATTTCACAAAATTTGTCAGCCGACTTAGCCCAAGAAAATCATCAACCGTTTCTTGACAATCAAGATTCACATCTCCAGAAATTCCTGTCCCACACTCAACTTCACCAAATCGCAAAACCAAAGTCTTGCAATGCCCTTTTTCCTTTGGGTCTTCTAAGGAAAGATCTAGAGCAACAATTAGTTTTTTAATTTTCACATGAAAGCTTGTAAGCAACCATTTAACCATCTTAGCGATTGTTTTAACTCCTTCATGAATATCCACAGAAGCAGTTGTGGTACTTTCAACTACTTCAGATTTGGGTGTCATTAAGTCATGACTGCTATAGCTACTATTATTATTATTATTACCATCTTGACCTGAAGTAGAAGCTTCATTACCAACTTGAGAACTTCTTTTCCCACCAGGGGCAAGTACAACCTCAAGTTCTTCCACCTCGATTTCACAATTTCTACCCTTCCATGGAAGTTTAACCGTTAGAGAGCCAATTGATCCTTCTTTCACAACCAAAATAGCCGATTCGCCAAACTGAAAACACATTGAATCAGAAACATTTTGAATCATTCCAGTGGGTTAATGTTGAATGCAATATATGAAATATGACATATTGTTTAATTCATGGTTTCATATTTTATTCAGGAGATTGGCTCACATGTTACTTTAATTTATGCTTCATATTTTCTCCATGCCACTTACCCTTCTTTAAATCTATTCAAATCATAAACAACCAACATAATTTAAATTTAAATTCAAACATTAACATCTCAAAGATTAAACTAATCTCCTATCACAGTCCGATATGATTCCTAAAACTACAAATAAACTTCCAATTACCCTTGATTATCAGTTTGAACTCTACTTCTTGAACACAATTTATTAAAAAAAAATCGTAAAACAAAGAGAAATCAAACCTTTTGATTTATAAAGTCGACGTTAAGTGCCAAATCAGAAAGCTGAATTGTGCCGTTGCTAAGCTGAACATCAAGCTGATTAAGATCGATGTCGCCAAGAATAAGTTGCCCCAATTTCTTCTTCAACAAGAACTTGCAAATCTTCTTAACGGCCAACCGAGAGAAGACGGCCTCCGCCGACTTGGCGAAGTTCCAAGAAAACATGGCTTGAAAGAAATCAAATCTTTAGGGTTTGTGTGAAAGAATTAGGGCTTTTTATGGTGTTTGCGAAATTGGGAAGTGGGTCGCGATTGAGAAAGACCGAAGCTTTAGCGTCCATCCAAGCAGGAAGGAATAGAAAGATTGAGATGAAAGTTATAATGATTGTGTTGATGGAGAAGTAAACAAACAAATTTATGGATTTTGATTTGATTTTGGAAAATACTCTCAATCTTCCATGTTTCTTTAGGAGACTTGCTTGGAATCTTTTATGCATTATCTATTAGATATTTAATATTTACAAAAACAGTCCCTTAATTATGTAGATTTTGTCTTTTAGAAGGAAAAAAACAACTTTTTTTATGCTATAAAAGTTGCATCAAAATAGGAGTGGATATGTTTTTTTTCTTTTTTTCTTAATTCCTGTTTTCAAAAATATATTTTTAAAAGCTCAATTTACGGATCCTTTTAAATTTAAACGATATTTATAAAAAAATTATGAGGATTTATTTATTGTAATCAAGATATTTATAAAAGATGATTAGAGTTTTTAAATTTAAAAACATTCAAGATGTTTGTGAACCATATATTAATTAACTTAGATAGATATTTAAGATTTATTTGTAACAATTAGAGAGTTTACAAAATAATGGACTCTTAACTTAGGTTATGTTTGACAAAAGTAGCTTATAAGGTACCTTATGATTTAAAACCTTACTTTTATTAACTTCTCAATAAGGTACCTTATAAGTTAACTTATGGTTTATTAAACAACTACACTAAAAATAAGGTACCTAATAAGTTAACTTATTTTTACCAAACAATGTCTTAATATCATAACTTTATGATGAAAAAGAGATTGTATTGTAATTTTATAAATAAAAAATCATTTCTAAAATATATTAAACTTTTTTTGAGATATTTTATCACATACATTTTTGGACCTAAGGTCTTTAAAATAAAAGTTAAAACAACAATATTAGGTATTTTATTATCCTAATTATTAACATTTTATAAAAGTAATCCCTCACTTATGTAAACCTTTTAGAAATATTTTAAAAAGTTATGTAAAAAACCCAAGAATTGGAAAAAATTTAACATTTGTACTCATTGTATTTAACATCAATCTTAAAAAATTTGTTCTTCTCTTCTGGCAATTTCAACAAAAGTTGAAGTTTTTCAAACATAATATCTTTTCTAGATTCTATATATTGTTATTTTGAAAATTAAAATTAAATACCATGCTACAATTCTTTCTCACTCAAAGTTTTTAATTTGTTTACCAAGTAATTTTTTTCTCTTGGTTGAACTAAAATTCCTGTTTTAGAGACATCCATTTCGTGCATATAAGGGTAAAATAGTCATTTTACACTTGATGTCTTTTTCTTTCTCATTCTTTCATCCTCTCTTGGACCAAAAACCACAATCAACCTACTTGCAAAACATCTACATCTTTTTATGGACCATTTATGTGTTTACTCAAGCCAGTGTATATTGGTTGGTCTTTTCAAGATGTTACAAAACGACAATTATGTTGGTGATTTTGTTGTTAACATTTCATTATCATCATTATCACAATTCCACTATTGTAATCTTTTTCCCTTTCCATGTTATTCTAATGACTCTGTTTCCATTAAATTAAGAATCAATCACCTTTTTTTCTTTTTTCACACAGAACCACATCGACACATGTGCACTGCTACGATTAAACTCAAAAAATTCCAATACAGATAACGAAATGATAATCTTCCTTCTTCTATTGTTTTTCTCGATAAAATAGATGTAACAAAACTAGAATTAGTCGAATGCTATAATTGTCATAGGGGCAATGGAAGTATCAAAAATCGAGTAAAAACATATTGGTCTACAATCAAATTTCATATCTAACTTTAATCCAATAATCATATCAACTAAAAGATGTGGAATTTTAAACCAAAAATCATATTTAATAAGAATCATATATACATCAGCAATAAGATTACAAGGTTTTAAGATGTAAATGTTGTAATTCAATCAAAAACCATGCATCGAACTTTCAGTCTCTATAATCTTTCAGAAATCTTTATCGGTTGATGAAGACCAGTTTATGATCGAGTCATGGCCATACATGTTTATCACGTATGTTTGTTGTAAGGTGTATGGGTTATCCACAAGTGTGTTAATTTGATATTAAGGTTTTTAAATTGATTTCATTTATGTTGATGATGTAGATTTTGATTTTTGTTAATTTTAGGTATGATGTTTGTGAATCATAATTTAAAATTTTGAAGAAGACAAATAAAGAGAGAGAGAGAGAGAGAGAGAGAGAGAGGGAGATGTACAAAATAAAAGGTAAATAGACAAAAACGATGTTGATGTAATAAATATATTATGCATATGAAATATTTAACGGATTCTTGTTGATGTTAACAATATAAGAACCCAAATGGGATGAAATAATTGATTTTGAACAAAAAGAGCAAAAAAATCATAATAACTTATTATTGCAAATTGATCATAAATTAAAGGACAAATTTGCAATTTATTTGCATAAATGCACATATAATTCACAAGGGAAACAAGCAAAAGACCATATATTATTTGTAATTGGGTTGTCACAATCGTAGGATTGGCCTTGTTTTTATAACATATTAATTCTTCAAGTTACATCAAAGTTACGTGTTTATATAAACTTCAAAACTTAAACGAATATTGTTAGATGCTAATAAATTTTCTCTTAAAATTCCTTCTAATTAACTTCTAAAAAAATGTTGACTTTTCATAAATATTTTATAAATATGTGAGTTTTATGAGTTAAAATGATATATAAGATAATATCGAAGATAAGTGTTTTAATAAATAAAATAGTACTATTGTATTATTTTCTATTCTTTTGGACCAATCTACCCTTTTGAAAATCGACATGATTAAAAAAATAAGAATTTTATGTTCCAATTTAAAATTTTAATCAGACGTCTAGTTTTAATTTAATGCGTAAGACTTTAGTCGGCTCGCGTAACAGGTTGGATATCCAGGTTACTCAAAAAAAATTGAGACACATATGATACTAGTTATAGGATCATATCTTTTAATCGAAAGATTTAAAGGTTATTTTAACCATGTGAAAAATGATAATTACATAGAAATTGTTTATTTATCAAGTTAATAATGTCAGGCATGACAATATAAAAAAAAACACTTCCTTGAAATAACTTTTTGGGGTAAGTAACTGCTCGGATGACAACCTGCAAGTGCCATTTGATTTAGCTTCATCAACAGGGTTCTTACAACTAAAACAAAATTGTTTGAATAATATTGTCTTACAAATTTTACAAGTGTATTAACACACAAAATAGTATAGTATATGCATACATTCATATACAAGAAGACGAGAGTTTAGCATTATCATTTACTAAACCCTTATTTAGTAAGTGCTTATCGACAAGGCTGATGCAGCTCGACACGAAAACCAGATTCAGGGTCGGTCCAATGGTTTGGATGCCCTGTTCGGGAAGTCAAAAAAATATCCCTCTCTTCCTTTGCTTTGCTTTCATTATTTGAGTTTAAAGTGTTGATTGTTGTACTTAGATAATGTCATTAGTAGCCACTACGAACTATTTCTGTCTATTCTTAATGTTGGAACATAGTTATTTGATATTGGGATTTTGCGAATCTTTTTTACCTTGTTTTGAGATTATTCCAAATTGGGAATGAAGATACCCAATCAAAATTATGAAACAACATGTAGAAAAGAACAATAGATTTTTAAAAATTAGGATGTTATATGTATCTTCTTCTCTCAAACTCAAAATCAAACCAAACAACTTCAATCCTAACATAAACCCAAATTGAAACCCTAATTCTAGGACAAAACCAAATTGAAACCCTAATCCATATACAGGGTAGGATGATTAATCCAAAAAAAAAAACAAATAAGCGAATAATCTAAAACCTAAATCAAATAACCACACAAAAAAAAATCAAAGCAATCACCAAATATGCAATTCAAGAAAATCTTTAAATCACCAAATATACAATAATGCAAAAATCACCAAATATACAATAATGCAAATAACCTAAACTAGGATTCAATATATCAGGATTCAAGAAAATCGCCGAACATGCAAATAAGTGAATAACCAAATTGGAAATCATCAAATATGAATATAACCAATAAACCATATTAGGCAAGTAAATATTAGATAAGAACTAGAAGGAAAAAAATCTGAACATGAGCAAAATCAGTTTGAAATCACTCAATAAGATCAATAATCGATAGCTAAATCACTAATCAGACAAGGGGTACACATGATGAGTGATGGTCGCTACATTGGTGTGGTCAACTGGCCGAGTGCCAAGTGATCGTGTACGGTACGCTTATCGCCTCCAGCTTCCAAGCCATGTCCACACATCCAATGATTTCAATGTCAAACACCTACTTCCTCTACATCAATGCTAACTCCTCAGATGACAACCCACCTTCTGATTTGAGGATGAATCTTTCCCCCACACAAGAAGGATGATGCAGCTCGACATGAAACCTCCGTATAGAGCACCCAAGAATTAAAGGCCACATGTTGACCAGAAAATTCAACTATGTCGATTTAGCGAAAAAATAAATGTTTTTTTTAGTAGAATCAACCTTTTTTTTTTGGAAAGGGTATCCTAAGCATTTGCCTAGACTAATCTAATCCCTGACAATTTTAAGACTGCTAAAGCATGCAGCTCTGAGATAATTCCCCACTGGCCACAAGTTGTTTGCGTCTGGATTCAAACCTGGGGTAGATAGGTTATCTAGCCTCATCCCCCACAAGCCTTAACCAGTACCCCACAAGCCTTGTGGTTAGAATTCTAGGTTCCTTTTCTTCCTAAGATTCTTTTAGTCTTTAAATAGGTTGATAACATTTGTTGCTAAGCAATTTTTGTCTGATTAATACAATCTTGAGTCACCACCTTACTTAGGGGCTGTTTGTTTACCTCTAAATGATGCCATCCAGAGGTAAAAGTCTGATTCGTTCAGACATTTTCTTGTTTGGGTGGATTTTAAAATGGGTCTGAATGATTCACAATCATCTGAATCGCTCGTTCATCCATATGCTTCCCATACGATTCAGATATGGAATTTTCCCATGTTTTCCCTCCCAATCGTCCTTGCCCTCCCAATCATCCCTACAGTCTCCTTCATCTCGATCTCCATTCGTCTCTGTACTCTTTCCTCTCGATCGATTGTTGGAAACGCAGAGCTCCAAGGCCTCTTCTCTCGATCGACTGTTAGAAACGCACAGCCCCTCGATCGGTTGTTACAAACACTCAACCCCTCAAATCGACTGTTGGAAACGCACCACCCCTGCTCTCTCCTCTCTATCCTGTTGGAAACGAACCAGTGAGACCTCTCAACTTGCTACATTTACACTTGATGCAGATTAATTCACTAAAAAGGAGCTTTTATGATAGGAATGTTATCTGCATCCATTTTTAGGTTAAAGCATAGATTAACAAGAAAAAGGATATATCTTGGAGTTGAATTAATTTTATTATTTTGCATCCATTATTTTGTCTACTACCTATTCGATGAAATGCTCAAGAGAAAGATGGCAATTTTTTTTGATAAATTGGTTTTATTTTTTGCAATTTGTTTGGTTTTGCAACTTGATTTCTGTTGATTTTTGGTTTTTCTGCAATATGTTGTAATCATATAGGGAGGTGTCTGAAAATGTATGGGATCGAGTCAATAGGTCGTTAATCTAGCGGGTGATGCGTGAATTGTACTGTTGCAGCGGGGGCTATGTACTGTCCGGACGGAAAGATGATTTTCTTTATGATGAGCTGGCTAAACAACAGATGAATCGGTTGGATAAACGGTTGAATAAACGGTGATGGAAAAGGTGTTCGGATGATCAGTCTCTATGCAGGTTCCTTCGCATCGAATAGGCTCTTGTTAGGTTAATATTTTGGGTTAGGGTTTATCCTTTGTTGCCATATTGATGGGTTCTGGATTCTTGTGGAGATTTCTTATGTGTGTCCGCTAGAGCCTTTAGAAGTTGTCTGAGTTTTGAACTTTTGAATTCAAGGGGTGTGTGTTGGTTTGCATCTTGCAAAACTGTTGTGTTTTTTTCTTTCTTGTTTGGTTGGATGGAACTCTGTTTGGTTCATTTTCTTGTATGACACTTTGTATATTGTGGTTCTTCCATTTGGTTCATTTTCTTGTATGACACTTTGTATATTGTGGTTCTTCCATTTGGGTGGTAATAAAATGTTGTTGCAGTTCAAAAAAAAGGTGATAATCTGTTATATATATATATATGAGGTGATAATCTCTTATATATATTTATATATATATATGTATGTATGCTGGACCTTGATAGCTTCTCTTTTAGGTAGGAGATTGGTGCAAGATGATCCCCTGTTGACCTTTCCTCTCATTGTATCCTTTTATCATTTGAATTCTCATAAATTCCAAAGGAATATTGTTAATAGGTAGTGTAATTTGGTTGTAAAGAGGCTTGGCATATTGTTCAGGTGGTTTAGTTTATTAAAATCATATTAATAAAAAATGTATATGAGGGTTAAAATTGTAATTTTAACTCATTCAGACTGTTCATTCAGAGCAGCTACCAAACAACTATTTTTCATTCTGCACTATATCATACAGAGCCTCTTAAGCATTCTGACCTCCTGACCATACAGCACTAAATCATCCGGCAACTACCAAACAGCCCCTTACCTTCTAACAATATGATTCAGATGATTCTTGTGAAGGGTATCCCAGGATATGCCTGGAATAGTCCCGACAAATTATGACTGCAATACATCAGTCCTGATAAACTCAGTGGCCACAGTTGTTGTATACGTCTGGATTCGAATCTTGGACAGATGAGATATTCCACAACATCCCCCAGGGCTTCAACCAGTACGCCACAACCCTTGTGGTTAATTCAGATGATTCTTAATGAACACCTTCAGCATTTTATTTGAACACCCTTTCCTACTTAACATCGAATATAGAACAAATACAGAGCTATTCCAAGTATCATTGAAGCAATCAATTATATAAAAAAGAGAGTGGAACTTCATTTTGCAAGTCGATCTCTCTTAGAGCAGTTCGCAACTAAAAAACAAACGCCAAAATGTCGTCTTCTTGACATGGTTACAATATCTTAACACACGGTTTTTTTAACTTTTACCGAATTGATCTCAATTGTAAACAGCTACAGAAAAAAAAAACAGTTACACACTTGGTTACTTACATCATTTGTAGTAGGGGAACCGGAAAATATTGGAAGTCAGGGTTGCAGCCCTGGGAACCTTGACGTTTGCTACACCTTTATCCGGATAACAAATGAACCTGCTCATCAATTTACACAAAATATATATATTTTTTAGAACGAGTTGAACCATATATTTGTCAAATTGGTATTCTATTAGGGTGCGTTTGGTTGGAGGCAGACGAGACTATATATGACTAGACTGGACGGGAGAGAGTGAGGTTGGCAGGTGAAAAAATTGTGCAACGTTTTAGGGTTTATAATTTGACATGGGTAGTTTAGTAATTTACCAATCTTGTTCCATCTTCTTGATTTTTGTTCCACTTAATTTGACATGGGTAGTTTAGTAATTTACCAATCTTGTTCCGTATTTTTTATTTTTGTTCCACTTGGCTCTTGTCCTATGTTCCTGTCTAATGTCGTGCCAAAACGTTGGACAAGAAGTTTTTTTTACAGTCCTATCCTGCCCAGTCCTATGTACCAAACACACCCTTATCATTATTTGTCATATTTGACAAATGATTGATGATAAATTTATCTTTTATTAGTTAACCCGATATGTAGGTATGCTTGACTCGAAAATTTCTTCCATTTCATGTTTATTTGGTCAAAAAAATCTTAAAGATAGAGCACTTGAAAAACTTACAAGCAGGAAGATTGGATATATCTGCAGAAACAGCACAAGGAATACCCAAATTTGAAAGAGCTCCCCTTATAATTCCACAAGGGAAGTAGAGAAGCATGCTAGTAGATTCTGCTGCTTTGTTTTCAGGGTCTTTAGCCGAACCTGAAATCTCTGTTGACTGATCCCTCGACACACGTGAAAGCCACGCAAATTTATCATCTTGCAAAACGAATGTACCCTACAATGATATATATATATATATATACATAGGCCACTATGTCAATATATGTAACAATATCTTACTACAGTTATTGTGCGATAAAAAAATATAATTGGTGTAGAACTTACTCTATGATTAGTCTTTAAATTGTCTATTTGCTTCTTGAAGAGCTCAGACCAGAAATCTTTACAGATGAATTTGATTGCTTCCAGGTGATCATTAAACCGTGGCCGCTCCATGGTGTATCTAATCAAAATTTAAACTCAGTGACTTAATTTATTGGTGTAATCCAACTAGATATAACTATATTAGCTTAAAGCCTCAAACTTTACATGGTCCATGAAGGCATAACTTCTAAAGATTACAACACCTTCAGGTATATGAAGTCAGAATATTACAGAGAGTTGACTTCTTATGCCACATGGGTTCATGCTAAACTTCTTTAGTCTGAGCTTGATCATCTCATCAATTATGCGTAAACAACTAAACACCATAATATTTTCATGCTAAAACTTCTCAAGTATGAGGTCAATTATCTAACCCTTAGATTGACTCCTCTGTTAACTGTTTAATGGATGCCCTAAAAACTTTAGTGTCCAATTTCCTAAAGTAACTACGTTAAGAATGGTGGACCTACTAAGGACCAAGGAGGGTCCCGTGAAGGTGCACCCGCTTGATTATGAGAGTCCCCTGAAATATTTTAAAACCAGGCGTGTAACATAAATCTAGGCTGGAGGTCTTGGTTTCGATTAGCAAATATTTAATTTTTTTGGTTCACAACCGGAGAGCCAATAAGTCCTATTCTCACTTTTATCTCCTTCAATCCTAAATCACTTTTGCAAACGCCCCTAAATCACATTTAACAACACATTAAATACGATACTAATGTCATCTCCATTTCCAAATTTGTTTCCACTTCCTCACGTCCTCTTGTAAATTATCCTGTTCTCGACCATTAACTTCCCCAAAAGTATGAGCTTTTCTTCTTGGTTTGTGTGTATTTTGTAACTTGCTTTTAGTTATTCATTTGATTATTGTTACTTGAAATCCTAAATGCATAAGGAAGTGAAATAAGATGCATAGTTAATTTTAATTTGCAAAACATCCTATTCAATACTAGGAGTTCTAGATGCATAAGGAGACGAACTTGAAAACCTGGAAGAAAACATAGGACAATCAATATCAAAAACTAAAAATTGGAAAAATTTATGAAATCAACCAAAAAACCAAAAAGGCTTCCCGTAACGATGGAATTCAGCCAAGAACCTGTTGTATTGTGTTTTGCTCAAAAGGTCAAGCTCGATTCAATTTGAAAAAATGTATTATTCCCGAAATCAACATAATTGACTTTCCTAGGGTCAAACCACATCAACTTTTCCCTCCAATCAAACTCACAACTTTGTGGGCCTTTGATCCACCTTAAAGGTGTGCCAGCTCAAGAAAATTCTTGGATCGGCCACTGATGTTAAGTAGATCAAAAGCTACTAATAGCACCCATGTTGTTGAACAAATACTGAAAACTTGATTGAAAGAAGATACACACAAAGTTGGATCATATCATGCCTAATTGCCTATCACACTCATCAGGTACCTTAGAACAAAACACATTCAAGATTAATACTAATCGGATCTCATATTTTCTCCAAAAACTAATATGGTATATGTTCAAAGTGAGAATCAGAAATTACAAGAATCAGATTGGACAACTACAAGTCTACAATCCCTAGCACCATATGTACATTTAGCCAATTTTAAGGTTGCAAATTTGAAACAAGCCAAGAACTAATCGATGTGGTAATGTATCTCTAGATCTGTAAGCCATTCTCTTGTATCCTGAATCATCTAGTAATCAAACTGAAAGACACTAATCATATACACGTACATTTACAATTGAAAATTTGACATTTCGAGATCCAGATAAACAAATATGATTCTAAGGCCACAAACCCTAATACGATCGAAGAAACTATAATCAATTCATGAATATAACTGACAATTGAGATTAATTAGAAGAAAATCAATTATAATCAATTCATGAATATAACTGACAATTTGATCTGTATACCTTTCCGAGAGCTGGTGGCCGACGTGGTAGCCGATGGCTTCGATCCTCCGAGCAGCAAGCTCCGGCTTAGTAGCGTAGAGTACATTGCAATACGATGATACTATCTCAGTAAGCAAACTATCCAAACAGCTCTCCGATACTTCTCTTGCCATTGCTGTAACTAACGTTTTCGCCGGTGACTGGCGGAGATGATCGATTTCTCGTTTCTCCGGCGGTTTGATAATCTTTGGCTGCACTTGTTCACTGTAATTTGTGCTTAATAAGTTGTAACTTTATTGTTCATTCATTATTGGGCCGTCTATATAAAAGACCCACTGGATCATATTTCATTTGCGCAAGGGTCAAGGCCCATAACGTGTATTACATTGTTTTTTTGGAAATGGTATCTTAACCATTTGTTAATCCCTGACATAAGACTGTTAAAACATGCAGCTCTGAAATAATCTCCAGTATCTATAATTTGTTTGCGCCTGGATTCAAACCTGCGGTAGATAGATTATCTGGCCTCATCCCCCACAAGCCTTAACCAGTACGCCACAATCCTTATGGTTTAACGGTATTACATTTTCAGTGCTATTTATAATTTTATACCCATACAATTTTCAATATTTTTTTTATATAAATGAAATAAACTTTATTTTCTTTCTTATTTTAGAGAATGAATTCTCATTCTAAAAACCAATTTTCCGAACTTCTTATTTATGAAAGCAAATCGATATCGACTTGCAATCCTTGATCGAACACCTAAAGATTACATCATCCAGTTAATAATTCATAAACCGAACCGAACATCACATTCTAACTTTGACTTCTAACCACATAATACACCTTACCACACTCTACTTTATTTAAGAAAACACCTTAGAGCATCTTCGACACATATGCTAAAAAATTTCTATAATAAAGTAATAAAAGTCAAAATCTTTATAAAAATTTACATCCAACTCCAACAGCTACTATATTTTAGCAATTCTAGCATTTATTATATTAATAAAATATTATTTATCTTTTATACACATTTTATCTAAACACTCTAATTGGTTGAATATAATTAAATATTATTTTCTCTTTTTTCTATTGGGTTTAGAGATTTTTACAATTTCTTCTCTTTTTTCAATTTTAGCATAGCTGTTGGAGCAACAAAAATGCTAAAATTACACTTTTTTAATTTTTTAATTTTAGCATAGCTTTTAGAGTGTAATCCACCTACTCTCACACCCTTACAACTAATTAACGCAACACCTTTTGTCCCAAATTACACTTTACATTTGACCCCTTCCCACTAAAACAGAAATATGAGCATCTTCGTATTTGTTTTATCCAATGAAACCATGATAATATAAAACTAGACTCTTGAAATTTTAAAAAGACAAGTTACAAGCCCAAAACAGAGTTACGGTTAATTTATATAATTTATACAACTTCCATAAAAACTGGAACTTGCATAATTACAAACTATATACGTTTTTGCTCGATTTTCCACCCAAATTATCAAACTCAAGTTCTTAACCTTAAAACATTCCCCAATGTTAATCAACATCAACCCTCATTACATGAGTAATTTATGATGATCTAGAGAGTTTTTTTTTAACAACTACTCTTGTAAAACGTATAACCCTTCTACTTTCACTTAACTAAATCCACTAAAATAAATGAACATCTAAATCATAAAGAAGAGGGTAATTTTACTTTTGATTTATAAACCAATTGTCTACATTCTCTTTTCAGTTAAAAATTTATATTCTGCTTAAAATTCCCCACATTATTGGCATGACAAAAAATATTGAAAATAAATAAATTAAGAGATAATGAGATATACTTACAGAACTCGGATGTTACATATGTGAAATGCGAAATATGGACAACTGGTGTATAGTATACTTAATGAATTTTAGAAACCAAAACCAAAACCAAAAGATGGCCAAACCACAGGGACCAACGGTGCAATTAACTCTTAATAGCTATACATTAACTTCAATAAATATTTTAAGTAAATTACAAAAATCGTCTCTATGGTTTATCGAAACTCTGATTTTCGTCTCCTGACTTCAATAATTACAAAAAACGTTATTGTGGTTTACATTTCGTCACAAAAGTTGTCCTTGACCGTTAGAAACATCTATTAATTGAATGTGAGAATTTTGATAAGTTTGCATACTTTTTGATAAATTAAAAACTTATGTATTGACTTTAAACCAAAAACCATAAGGGTGGTGTCTCAATGGTTTGAGCTTGGCCCCAAAGGTCATGGGTACCAGGAGGTCTCAAGGTCGAATCCAGGGAGGATTAAAAATCCTCTTGTGGCCAGGGAGATTCAGATGCGGTGACTTCAGGCTACCCGTAAAACGAATAGTTGCCTTGGGATTAGCCGACTCGCATAACAGGTTGGATATCCAGGTTAATAAAAAAACCATATGTACAAAGTCTTGAAACATTTAGGAAAAACAAAAACAAAAACCCATGAGCCATTTATGTGTTGACCATGAGCCTTATGGATGAGCTAAAGGTGGAAAGAACTTTCATACACATGTGCTTTTCATCAAATCTATTGTGTTGACCATGAGTGACTTATGCTGACATGTGTTTATTAAATGTAAAGTGTGTAATTACAAACACTATGTTAAACAAATGAACAATTTTACAAAATTGATTCTTACATAGTTATCTTCCCTATGCAATCTATATATAAAAAGAGCTTCTTAATGATCAATTATGAGCATATATAATATCACAAACATCATCTAAAACCAATTTTCTTTTGAACAACAAAATTTTATTAAGACTAGCAAGATGCTAGAGAAACAATTACATACTAGAAATAGCTAACAGAAGGTTTTGCAACCACTCTACCCAATTAATCTTTAACTTCTTATTCCTATTGTTCACCCAGAAATGATTATTAACTAGTGATTTTCTTAAATCTTTATGAATAAATATGAATGAGTCTCACTAACAATTAATAACTTAAAGAGGACTATGAGCAAACCATCTTTTAACCATTGTAAAGCACTCTTCATGTTTATATTCTGGAGTTGTATGACCCGCACCCTGCACCATTCAAAAACCATTATTAAGCATTTATACTATCATTGTATTCACTTAAATGTAATGCTTCATACCTTTATAGTAGTATACAATAAAGAATAGTTATCGCGTGCAAAGCTAGTTTTGTATCCAGCAACTTGGCCATTGACATACCATGCTTCCCAATTACTATCGGTGTTTGTCAGATTCAGGGAATGTATCCAGTTACGTGTACCAATATATGGAACCACCATGTCATGATCCCCACTAGAAAAGAAAAAATATAATATCTAGATAAAGTAAGTATACAAGATCAGTAACGGATTTAGGATTTTCAATTACGGGGGTCGAATATCAAATTTATAAATTTTTGGGGGTCAAAAGTAGATATATATTTATAAAAAAACAAAATTTATAATTTATAATATAAAAAAACAAATTTTGAAAACTCTTGGGGGTCAATTAACCCCCAACTTCTATGCAGAGATCCACCGGCATACAAGATTACTGAAGAAAAAACATAGTAAACAAGCATTGAATACCTGAATATTAAAGCACGACAATCTCTTTTAGTTAGCTTTGCATGGTAGATGACACTATTGTTGACATTGAACTCATATTCTGTCTTAACCACGCCATATTCAAAGGCCATATTCATGTTACGTAAGGACCATTCCTTAATCGTGCCCTGAGTATACCATCATATCAAGAACCCCAAAGAATGTATAAGAATATAATTAGTTTATAAACACACAACATGTAATCAGACTTGACTCACTCATTAAACTCCTTTAGTTGTGTAGTCATACCTCTCGAATATTTAGTGCTTTCCTAACTTTTTTATTGTTGGCCCAAATTCCTGCATACGAATAATAATAATCCTGCAAGGGTAAAAGATAGTTGATGAATTTGTATATAGATGGAGTACAAGAGAGCAAATGAGACAAATAGTGACTAGTACCGAACAAAAGGTCACATTGCGTGAAGTTGTTGCTTTAAGCATTCTAATTGGTTCGTATCCAAGAAGCTCCCTGTTTGCAGGTTTAACAGGATTTCCAGCATGTACTATATTTGACCCTTCTTCTCTACAATTAGGTTCCAAAACGTGTTGCAAGTTGATATACATAACACGCTATGACGAAAAAAATCATTAGTTTGGCGGAAGTTCACATATAAAGCCTTCAAACTTAATACAAATAGATCTGAATTATGTTTACTTTGTTGACTTCTTCAATATTTGTCATGCACAATAAATTGTTCGGATTTGCCTGTTGCACGTACTCGTCATGGCAACTATTTCTTGTAGCCTACAAAATATATCGCTTAATTTGCTTGCAAAGTTAATCAAGTTAACGAGTGAAAAAAATACAAAAATCTCGAAATGAAAATAGACTTTTAAAATTACCTCATACAGTTCATAAGATATAAGCGCCATACGATAAGCATATTCAAGCCTAGAGTTAATATCAGATCTTTCGTTTGTCAAGGGGCTTCCCAACATGTAACCCTAATAAGATGATACCCATTAGGAAAGGATACTCTGAATCATAGAACTCTAATGAAATATATTAATTTATTATAAAAATTATGAATGTAAAACCAATTTTAAATATCAATCAAACACAATTTATAAGTTATTTATGATATATACATACACACACACATACCTGAATATTTAGAGTCGGCTTTAATCCCATGTCATTTCCTTATAAAAATTCACAAGAATATAATAAAACAGAACGATGTATAAGATAATTTCTTTACCCTAATCAATTAAAACATATACAAAATGATATTTAAAAATAATAAGGTAACAAATATATACCTTTATATATCTCTTCGGTGATCATTGGAACGACTATACCTGAATAAGAAATTCCAGTAACATATATCGGATTGTTTAAAAACTTTGGATGATCCCTAACAAACTGCGTCACAAATTAGACAAATTCTTCACTGTTGAATAATTATATTATTATAAAAATTAAAAAGATAACAAAAAATGAAAGTCAAACATATTTTCTCTAACCTTTCTTAAGAATTCTGCAGTATTTGATGCTGATAACGTATCACTAGTAACAATATTAGGGACTTTTGTGTACGAGAATCCGGTCATTGTTGGTGAGTCCAAATAGATGATATTTGCCACCTTTAAATAGAGTTATTTTACAATTAATTATAATTAATACTATGTAAATATTAAATAAATAAACATATACATACCTTAGTCCATGAGTTGGGGTCCAATTTTAATAGTGGTACACCATCCACATATTCCCCATACTCAAACAGCAATGGACCTGTTAAACACAGGAATTAGTATTTAAACATCTCATTTGTTTTAAAAATATTGTAAGATAAAAGATTTAAAAATTGACCGAAATAAATATATTTTTAAAATAATATCTACTAGAAAAAAGATTGTGGTTAGAACTAAAAA
This sequence comes from Silybum marianum, assembly GCA_036898165.1. Taxonomy (NCBI): domain Eukaryota; kingdom Viridiplantae; phylum Streptophyta; class Magnoliopsida; order Asterales; family Asteraceae; genus Silybum; species Silybum marianum. The sequence continues at coordinate 5,524,011 of CM072533.1, read as the reverse complement.
ATGTACCAAAGTGTGTATAAGTCATTTATGTGGATTGTAAAAATGTATTTTTTATTAACAAACAAAAGATAAAAGAAATACAAGAAAATTGAATTTTTAACATGTTCAAGTCTTAGGCATTGTTTGGCAAAAATAAGCTAGCTTATTAGCTGACTTATAAGTTAGCTTATTTTCTGAGTAATCGTTTGGATGCACATAAGTTAGCTTATAAGTCAGCTTATCGATAAGCCACTTGGAGTAGCTTATGAGAAGCTTTTTGACACTTTTTCCAATTATACCCCTAAATAATATTATTTATTTACTTTAAACATGTCCTTTTTGGTAATTTCACATGCTCATAAGATAGTTTTTGTCAAACATAACTTATTCATCAGCTAGCTTATCAGCTACCAGCTAGCTTATAAGTCATCAACTACCTTATAAGTTATACGCTAGCTTATCAGCTAGTTTGCCAAACATAATATACAAAGATGCTCATATAAAAGTTATGTTTATAAAATACTTTTTAAAAATGTTCTGTAAAATAATTATTGGCTAAAATGATATTAAAAAATAATATACAAAGATGCTCATATAAAAGTTATGTTTATAAAATACTTTTTAAAAATGTTCTGTAAAATAATTATTGGCTAAAATGATATTTTATTTTAAAAAAATGTTTTAAAAAACTTGCTAAATATATTATACATTTTATGAACTTATTATAATTTCTTTTGGATAAAACATTTTATTATTTACTTCTAAAAATTTAAGTCTTATAAAATATTTTAATATCCAATTTTATTATAACAAGGTGCTAAACTTAAGAACGTCAAAACTTAAAAACATATAAAATATGATTAAGTGCCAATCAAATTAAAGGTAATCATGACAAAAAGGTAAGGGTTAATTTGTTTGTTATTTTATTTATAATAAAATAATTTTATTTATCTCTTAATAGTATCGATCTTAGAGTAAAATATATTTTTATATTCCGGATCCAGGGTTTCTATCACTATGGTTTAGAAACAACAATTTGGCCATCATGGTATTCAGAAATGCTCGGATTTGATCCCTCACACTAACGATCTTTAAAATATCCATTATATAATAAATGTTTTAAACTTTTTTACACTTTTCTATCAATTTTCTTTGAAAGAAATAGAAAATAGAAAAGATAATATACATTATACATACACACGTTTTGCACAAGAGAACTCCCTCCCCTACCCCATCCACACACAAAAAAAAAAAAAAAACAACCTCCGGCCATTGAACCCCCACCCCATCAGGGAACCTCTTTTCTTTCACTTCAGTCCAATTATCTCCTCTGACTGTCTTTACCACCAAAAATAGGACCACTAACTACCATTAAAAATCTAAAATCAAAGCCTAAAATCTAGATCAAAATTTAAAATCATAATCTAAAATCTAATATATGCTTAATAAGCATCAATTTACTCTCAAGTTATCGGACCCAAGCATATTGACTCTTGTTTCCATATTTAACCCCTAGAGGTGGAGATTGGCAAAAGAATATCCAGATCAAGATGAACATGGATATTCAAAGGAGTGTGTAGGGAAAATGATCAAATTAAGGGATGAAAGTTAAGGGATGAAAGTTAAGGCCGTTAGAGGTAGGGACTAATTCCGAGCTTTTTGCAACCCACGATCACTAAACTGTAGTTTCAAAATTGTGAAAACGAAAACCATTAAAATCGTAAAGCAACAGGACCAAAAATGTATCTTGCTCTTGATATTATCTTGTGCATTATTTAAATAGAGGAAAGTTCAAATGTGAACTCATTTTTGGTTGTGAACGTGAGGACGAATCTCAGCCACTATTAACATGTTTAATTAAGGGGTAGGCTAATGACACCCCCTATAGTATGCGACATCCCTACAAAAATAAATCTCATTTACACACATTAATGCTAAAACCTCCTTTTTACATTCCAAAACTATAAAAATGCAAAAACAATCCGTACAAACCCCTACTAAGGGGGTGTCATTAGCACTCCCCTTATTAACTAGCACCACCTTCCGCCACCTTAAAAACCATCAACCCTTAATATTTTAAGCAAAAATTATGATTAGCTGAAAATAAAATATAAACAAATATTATTGGATTATTCAAATTCCTAATAAACTAATGTAAATGTAAATCAAAACAAATATCCTAGAATTTATAAATCTAATTAAAATTACTAATTTAATTCTTAAAAAATTAATTTCTTCATTTAAAAAAGGTACGAGAGTAGGTGAGGTTACTCTCTGATTAAAATAATAACCTTTTGGGTAAATTACGGATTTGGTCAATTGGTCCCTGTAGCATGTGGATTTTTATGAAATTAGTCCCTAGACTTCATTTATTACGTGAAACATCTAGTGGTATGCATTTTTTACGGATTTAGTCCTTAGCTTCTATCAGTTCAGTTAAAACTGAGGACATAACGATCTTTTTACATCTTTTTTTATCTACTTTAACATTATTTAAATCAACATTTTTAAATATGGGCTAAAAATTAAAATACATACACTGAAATTTGGAGGGGCCAAATAACCAAATTGTACAGAGGCATGTATTATTGATTGTCAAAACTCTAGAATACCCCTGCCCACATCTCCGTTATCATTTCTCCGACGTCAATCTCCTTTTTTCGTCGACCAGAACCTCATCCTCCCCTCTTCTGCAATGGTCCAACCCTTCTCCATTTTTGAAAGTCTATCTTCCCCTCCATGATATTGACTCTCAATGATTCTTCATCAACAATCAATTTGCTCTCAAAACATAACCCATAACCAAACACCATTATCGATCTCTCCATAACCATAACCAATATTACCAAAAAAAACATATCTAAAAGACTAAAACTAACCATACCCAAAAATACAAAAAATGAAAAAAACTCCTACTATATATTTTGGGTTTTGATTTTAGGGGTGAACATGGTACACTATTACTATGTTTTTTTTTTCTCAATACCGTGTACCAACCAATTATAATTGATATTCAAAAATTTATACCATGTACCAATCAACTGTAATTGGTACCAATCTTTTTCGGTTGATACATGTTGGTATGATATTTGTACCAACATCTCAAAGTTCACAAAGTTTAAATGTTTAATATAAACATGTTGTTTAAAGTTAAATAGGAGCTTTAGAAAGTTTACAAACATGCCCAAAACTCCAAATTATTTAATACAAAGTTTCAAATATGACGAGGTCGTGGAGGTGTGCGTCTACGTTGAGAAGGATAGAAGATAAAGAAACTTAGGGTTGCTATTTGCTAAAATGAGACCGAGTTTTGAGTTGAAGTAACAGTGCAAAGATAGTAAGTGAGGCCCAAGTAAAGTCATACAGTAAGACTAATTGTAAAAAACAAAAAATGTAAAACTGTAAAAACTAAAAACACAAGTTGTAATTATTATATAATACATTTAATTCATTCATTTAATTGATTTATTATATAATAGATATTTAAAAAAATAATATATATAAAAGTCGGTACGGTACGGTATTAACGTGGTATAGGATTTTCGATACCACGTACCAACCATGTTTATGAAGTTGGTACGGTAGTACCAAACAATTTAATAAATTGGTACGATTCGTATCATAGTTGGTTGGTTTGTAATTGTACATTTTTGAAACCCCTAGTTGATTTAGTGTTTAGATTTGATTTTTGGGTTTTATTTAGGGTTTTAATTTTAGGATTTTATTTAGAGTTTGATTTAGGATGGTAGTTTTGGCCTTGTAATACAAATGATATGAATGAAAATTCTAAGGCTATGTTTGGCAAAAGTAGCTAATAAGGTATCTTATGACTTATAAGGTAGTTCAAAACCTTATTTTTATTAACTTATCAATAAGGTACCTTATAAGTTAACTTATGGTCATGCAAACAACTACACTAAAAATAAGGTACCTTATAAGGTGACTTATAAGTCACCTTATTTTTGCCAAACAATGCCTAAATATTGTTGTTATGTTAAAGTTTGTATTATTGGGATTTTATTCATTATGAGTTTTTGTGGTTGCTAGTGGTATTGGTGCCAAAGAGGGAGTGATGGGAAGGGGGTTCGTGTTCTTGAGTTTTGGAAACTGACAAAACACGCCTCTTTATAATTTGTGTTTTTTGGAGGGAGAAACACAGATTGATGAAGACACCTTCGTGTGCTATAGTAGGGGTTGAGCAAACATCTCCGATTGGATGATTGTTTGATTGAGGGACCAAAACCAATAGAAAAAAATTCATTTCAACAGATATTTTACGTAATAAATAAAATCTAAAGACTAATTTCATAAAATTCACATACCATAAGGACCAAATGCATAACTTACTCTTACCTCTTTTTTTTTTTTTTAAATATGAAACGTGCATCACGATGTAAGGAGGATTTGACAATATTAGGAGCATTAAAAATTCATAATCATTTATTTCATATATAATATAATAAAATATATTGACATATATCATTGAACCAGATCACGATCTGTTTGGATATCACAAACTACAAACTTTAATGGTTTAAAAGTTAATGAACCCGAGTTACCAAGATATATAGAAATCTGAAGAGAATTATGTATATATTAATATATACACACATGTGTATATGTCTACATTTTTATCTCTCTCTTTCTCTCTCTCTCTCTCATACACACACACACATATATGTAGACTTGAGATTACATGAGACCAACTTGTTTTCGTGAGACCATTTTTTTACATTTAAAACTTCACAGCAAAATACGGTGAAGGTAACTCCTCTGAAGATTCTGATTTTTTTTACTTTCACAGTGTTTTACCGTAAAGTTTCAAGTGTAAAAATGTGGTCTTACGGATCTCACCAAGCAGGTCTCACGTGAACCTAATATATACATACATACATATATATATATGTATGTATGAATATATATGGCCAAAAACCTTGGTTGACGATGGCATTGTTAGAATAAATATTCTCACAAGAAAAGAGTTTGAAAGAATATATATAGAAATTTAACAACCTTGGCTTAATTAATATAAAAAAAGATTAGTTTACGTAACTATTAGTGAAAACAAGTGATAAAGACATATATGTATACATACCGATTTCATAAAAAAAGCTGCGTAGTGTAGAACAACCAGGGCCCCCGTTTAACCAAATAAGAAGTGGATCTTCTGTAGGATTCCCTTCTGACTCCACAAAGTAGTAAAATAACTGCACAACTTCATCTTCTCCAACTCCAATATACCTGTTTCAATCCATTTCCACACATAACTTCATATAAACACATTTATGAAGAAATCGATCCAATCCATGACAGAAGAAAAATGCAAAATGAATATGTTGAAATACATAGAAAAAGATAGATAGATAGATAGATAGATAGATAGATAGATAGATAGATACCCAGTTTCCAGTTTGAAAGGAAGAATACCGGGATAGCCCGGTAAGTATTCTACGACCGTCTGAGAAGCAGAGAGGGTGAGGGTTGATAACCATAACCATAGATACAAAAACTTCATATACATACATGAAACCACTCTTCGTTCCATTGCCAAATGATGTTTTTGAGGAGGTTTGTTTGTTTTTTGAATATGAAACTATGTAAGGAATCCTTTTCATTACTTTATATTATATAGAAAGTCAGTCCCATTCCCATATCCTAAAAATTATTAAAAAAATATTATATATTAAAATGAGTTAGTTGTAATTTTTTATTATATAATAAAATATTTCATAAAATAACTTATTAAACATCATATCATATAATATAAATAATGCAAATATTTTAAAATTCAATATTACAATTATTATAGTGTAATATATACCTTTTTAAAACTATATATTATTTGATAACTCACTATTGAGTTCTATACATATTTACCTCGTTTATAAAAAATCATTTTTAAATATATTAAGTTTTTAACTGAATAATATATATATATATATATATAATATTTAATTCTTTTAATTTGATATTCATATGACGTTGCTTTAAAAAAAATTTAAACAAGGATTTTTAGAATTTCGATCACAACTACATTCATACACGAATATGCATGTTAATACTAGGGATGAGACTAGATAACCATTTTTTCGGAATCGAATCGAGACTAAACCGGTATTAAATTTGTACATATGGTTCAGTTTTCAATCCCAAAAGAAATTGGTACCAACCGGTTCGGTACCGATCTCATCCCTATTCTTCATAACCATTACTTTTTTATTTCAAAAAATGGTATCACCATAAAAAAAGTTTGGCCCTCTGATTGTTGAACTTGTTATTGATTTTGATACATATTTGAATTTTTGGTTGTTGAACTTTTTACGGTTAGTTTGTGATTGGTTTTAATTGTTTCTTTACCGATCTTCAATTTTTGGTCCTAATTGATCCTGGTACCGATTTTCCCCTCCTGAAACTGAACTGGTACCGAATTTCCACATACGGTTCAGTTTTCAGTCCTTGTTTCTGTCCCAAAAAATTTCGGTATCAACCAATTCGGTCTCGAATTGGTTCCGGTACGGTACAGATTTCATCCCTAGTTCATTCTAATATTTTTAATATATTAAAGAGTAAATTATGGATTTGGTCCCTAAAGTTTGTCAAAAATTAACGATTTGGTCCCTAAAGTTTGTCAAAAATTACGAAAATGGATCCATAATAATGACCAAACCACAAAGAAAATTGCATGAAGTGCAACTTCAAGAACTTTTAAACGAACAATGATATAATTTTACATGTTTTAAGTTTATATTTTTATTATGTAAATTATTTTATTGTATTGTAGTATAAATTATATTTTGCATTATTCATATATTTCTTATAAACATACTTCATAAAACATTAAAAAAAAACATGATGTTACATAAAATAATTTATTATTAAAAATTATATTCTATAATTTCAACTACTGTTTACTATCACATCAAAAAAAAAAAAAAAACTAATTTGACATGAGCAATTAACAAAAACCAAATTCCTACCAAATATCTTATTTATAACCAACACAACACAAGTACACAACTTTTTATTTAAAAATCCCAGATAACAACTAGAAATGCGTTAGAAATCTATTAGAGTGGAGTGATAAGAAAGTTGATTGTTTTTTGATATATATTTACTTTTTTGTTATAAAAAAAGAGGAGATTGTTGGTGGATTAGCTGCAACCACGTATGGATGCATGTCACCTCTTTTTCTTACAAAAAGCATGCAACATATGTAATTAGCAAAAAGAGAAAAGCTGAGTCCATTTGTTCACTCTAATGCAAAATGTTATTGAAAAAAAATATTATATATATAAGGGCGGGTTTAAATGAGAACTCAAATTTGATTGTTAACGTGAGAACAAATGAGAGTGCGATACGTGTCTCATTCAAATAAATATTCAGATTGAATATAGTATTTATTCAGTCTGAATATACAAAAAAAATATTCAGACTGAATATAGCACATATTCAGTCTGAATATTTCTTTGTATATTCAGTCTGAATAATGCTTTCAGACATGTGACGTGCTCTAATTTGTCCTCACGTTCACATCCAAATTTGAGTTCGCATTTGAACTTTTCTCTCTCTCTCTCTCTCTCTCTCTATATATATATATATATATATATATTGGAGGAAATATATATACCTAAATAACATATTTTAATGAGATATTATAATAAAATCGGATTTATAGGATGTTTCATAAAATATTTTATAGGACTTTGAGTTTATATGACCAAAGAATAAGTCATCACTATCTAAAATTGTTACGATAAGTTTATAAACTGTCACTGAGAAATCATGACGGAAGATATTCGTCGGTAATTTCCAACGGACCTGTTTAAATAATAATAATCCGTCGGAAATTACTGACGGATTTCATATCCGACACTAATTTACAATGGATTATTATTAAAAAAATCGTCGGAAACTAGCGTTAATTTCTGATGAATTTTTAATTTTTTTTAATTACAAAAAATTGTAGGAAATTAGCGACGGATTTGAAATCTGTCGGTAATTTCCGAAAAAAAATTATATTTTTTTTTTCTATTTTTCAAGTTTTTCTTATCCATATAACCTTTAACTTGATTTTTTTGTATAAATCATTATGTATATATGTATGCATGTGTGTCGTATTGCGAGTAGTATATGTATATACATATGTATACACAGAATCTTATATGTATACTATGCATGTATGCGTTGTATTCGTATTTGTGTGCATGCATGTCTATATACGTTTGTATGCGTCTATATATACGTATACGTGTACTAAGAGTCGTTAAATCCCATCAAGGTCTATTGTAGTTCATTAAGAGTCGTTAAAGTCCATCAAGACTCATTGTAGTTCATTAAGAGTCGTTAAAGCCATCAAGGTCCATTGTAGTGCATTTTTTTGGAAGGGTGTCATAGGCTATGTTTAAACTAATCACTGTCAATTGTGAACTGTAAGAAATCAACCTTGATAAACTCAGTGACAACATTTGTTATGTATGTCTGAAATCGAACTGTGGATAGATGGGATGTTTCACAACAACCTCCAGGGCCTCAACCACTACGCCACAACCTAATCTTTCACAAAAACCACGTGGACGGAAATCATAGTTTATTCTAAAATCTTTTAAAATTCAATATTTTAACAACTTATAAATGCATACATACAAGGCTACAACTCCTTAAAATTCTTGATGATATTTGTTGAAGTTATTATGAATGATGCACTTGTTTCTATCCTCTATTAAAAAAATGACTTTGAAAGTTGCAACACAACAAAATGAGCTAATATAATACACGTGAAATGTTTTAGCGTTCTAATAAAATTTTATAGAACTTAATTTTATATGATCAAATTATAAACCGCACTATCTAAAAATAGTACACTAGATTTATAGGACATTTTTAAAATAAAGTGTAGTATGAGAACTTTCTTATAAGCTCATATTTTTATAGGATGTTTTCCAAATAGTCTCGTATAAAATAATTAATATGACATTTTAATCTAAAAACATCCAAAAAAACTTGTTAAAATACTCAAAAACGTTTTATAAACTTATTGTAACATTTTTAGATGTGACGTTTTTTTGTTTGATCCTATTAACTTAAGTCCTATAAAATATTTTATTACAGAACTTAAACATTTTAAACATCCTATAAAACCAATTTTGTCGTATTGTTGGTTTGGTGAAGAATTTGTAAAGTCAACGAGTCCTCAAACTAAATGCATATTTGATTTAGATCCTAAAATAAAGATTTTAAAGGTCGATATCATGTTGGCTCTGTGTAACCGTTAATTAGTCAATTTAGTTTTTAATATAGGATTATTCGAGTCACGTTTTTTTTTGTTATTGACGTAGGTGAATTCTTATAGATCCATTCCTTAAAAAAACCGAAAATGATAGTTTTTCATCCTTAAACAAAAATTGATTCTATTTTAATATAATTAACCTTTTACAATTTATCAAATAAATAAAATATTTTAAAGTAAAGTTTAAATGATAAAAGTAATAAACTCACAAACAAGTTTATTTATTTTATATTGATGATGAACAAACTTATTATATGATATTTTTAACTAATTTTAAATCATAAAACTTGAAACGTTATTTACCACGTTTTTTGGTTATTCTGTCACATGGTATTAATTAATTGCTATGTTATTTTTTTGAACATAAATTAATTGCTATGTTATTAATCAATTCAAATATTGAAATAATATTCATAAAAGGTGCAGCCTTATTTTTTAATTCGTTGCTTTTTTACATTTAAATCAAATAAGAGAAATCTTATTAATTAATACCCATAGAAATAGCCAAATTGGTAACCTAGTGTCAATCAACGGTACGTATAGGGCTTATTTGGTTTGCCAATTTTGATGTAATACGTAATTGAATTATATTTTAATCTCACATTTAATTTAAAGAAAAGTAGAACCTAAAAATCATGAGATTTCAATGATTTTTTATAAAATAGATTTACTAGTCCTATATATGAGATGGATGGAATTTTATAGAATTTGTTTCTGGTAATCATTTAATAAAAATTAATTTAAGAATTTTTATAATTTTATAATTATTTTTATAAATTATCTAGAAAATAATGAAATTCGTTTTCATTTTAAATAATAAATAAAACACATCAAAGATTAAAATTTCTTCTTACGAAACTCAAAAACATTTTGTTAAACCAAACCAAATACTAGAGTTTTTACAAACAGACTACTATATTTTACAATTTTTTCAAGGTCATTTGATTTCCTAAATAAATAAATAAACCCATGTAAAAAATGCAATATAGTAAAGTGTAAATCAGGTCCTCTTGGTTTGTCGATAATGATATTTTTTGTTTTTATAATTTCGAAATTACACGACTTACAAAAATATCCGGATTTAGTTCATTCCTCTAACAATCATTAAAAATTCCGTTAAATGTGAGACATTTTTGTTTTTTTTAAATGTTTTTTTTTATTATCTTTTACTCAATAAAAATCGATTTTATAATTTTGGTCTCTGTAATTTCGATAAGAGAAACAAAAATGACAATCATATAATGGATTTTTTAACGATCATCAGATAAATGGATCAAATCCGGACGTTTTTGTAAATTTTGATATCTATTTTGTAATTTTAAAACTGTAGAAACCAAAACTGTTTTTTAACAAACCACCAAGACCAAATTTTTAGGTTATTCTAAATTTTACTTTTAGTCCATCTTTGGATTTCTAGTTTTCTTGGTTTTAGGCTATGTTTGACAAAAATAAGCTGACTTATAAGTTAGCTTATTTTCAGTGTATACGTTTGGCAAACCATTATAAGCTATCTTATTGAAACGCTATTTGGAGTAGCGTTTTGGGAGTTTATTGTCACATTTTCCAATTATACACATCATTAATATTAATTATTATTTTTTAATATACCATTTTTGGTCATTTTACATTTTTATTCGCTAGTTTTGTTAAACATGATTTTTTCATCAGCTAGCTTATAAGCTATCAGCTAGCTTATCAGCTAGTTTGCCAAACATAGCCTTAGAATATGTTTGACAAACTAGCTGATGACTTATAAGCTAGCTGATGAACAAATTATATTTGGTAAATCTAGCTTATAAGAATGTAAAATGATCAAAAATGACATCTTGAAAAAATAGTCAATTACAAACATTTCATATTATAATTCAAATAATTTTTCAATAATATGATTAAAATAAATTTGTGATAATATAATATGTTAATTAATACAAACAAAATAGTAAAAAATTAAATAATATAATATATTAATGAAAAGAATTTAAAATTGATTATTATATATACATAATATAAATTTTGAATTAATTAAAACAAATTTTAGAAAAATATATATTAATCTATGATTTTAAAAAACCATTACATATAATATGAATAACAATAAAATTGGTCAAACTTGCATATCATAATTAATTAATGTTTTTCAAAACTATAATTAATAATTAAATTGCATATTTTTTAATAATATTTAGTATATTTTTATTATTTATAAAAAAATTAAACATGACTTTAATATTTATGTATCTTACATAAATATTTTTAGAATTTTTATATTTGTTTTTTGATATCTAAATATATTGAATAATAATTAAAAGATAATTTATATGATAGTTAATAAAGTTTATAATAATTACTATTTATTATTAGTATCTATGGTATAATTAAAACTAATTAATAATGTATAATTAAAAATAATTTATAATTAATTTTAATTTCTATAAATTAATATTTATGAATAATTAATATTTATTTAAAATTAACGTTTATTTATACTTAATATTTATTTATAATTAATAATAATAGTAAATAAATAAATAATATTAATCAGGGGTATAATCGGAAAAAGTGTCAAAAAGCTCTTCATAAGCTACTCAACGTAGTTTATCGATAAGCTAGCTTATAAGCTGAATTCTAAGCTAACTTATGTACATCCAAACGATTACTCAGAAATAAGTCAGATCATAAGTTAGCTTATTTTTGCCAAATAATGCCTTAGAGCATCTCCAACAGCTATTGTAAATTTTTTCTGAAATAGCATATTAAAAGTTAAAATCTCTATAATAATTTATATCCAACTCCAACAGCTACTCTATTTTAGTAACTTTATCATTAACAATATTAATAAAATATTCCATCATTTAATAAAATATTATTTCTCTCTCCTACAAACATAACTTCAATTATTTTGATTAGTTGAATATAATCAAAATATTGTTTCTCTCTCTTCTATATATTTTTAGAGGATCTCTAAATTTAGAGATCTTTCTTCTCATTTTTCTCATTTTTCTATTTTAGCAATTGATATACCATAGCTGTTGGAGCATTTAAATTGTTAAAATCCTATATTTTTTTATTTTACAATAGCTGTTGAAGATGCTCTTATAGCCTTAGTCTCTAATTTGTCTGTAACAAAATTTGTACTTATACTTTGTTTCTCATTTAGTCAAAACCTTTTATCTGAAATAGCCTTTTGCTTTTTTAATCATAAAAAATAGAAAATTGACCTTGGTGGATTAATTGCAACCACATGTGCATTTGATGTATCTCACCTTATTTTCTTATAAAAGCATGCAAGCAAATCATTTGTGCAATCTAATCACTAAAGAAGATACAAGATGATATTCAAAAAAAATATTAAAAATATATATACCTTTTCTTCAACAGTGATTCTGAATAACAAATTCCAGTAAGATATTATAACAAAATCAAGTTTATAAAATGTCTGATAGAATGTTTTATAAGCATTGAGTTATATGACCAACAAATAGCTCGTCATTATTTAAAGTGTTACAATAAGTTTATAAGATGTTTTTGGACGTTGTAACAAGTTTTTAGAATGTTTTTTTTAATAAAGTGTCGTATTAACATATCTTTTTATAAAACATGTGTTTATAAAACATTTTTTTTTTGAAATAGTGTCTTGTAAAATTACTTATACAACACTTTATTTTTAAAAATGTTCTAAAAAACTTGACGTTTAAAAAGATTTTATAAACTATTGTTACACTTTTAGATAAAACTTATTATTATATAATTCAGGCAACCTATAAACTCAATTTTGTCGTAGTAAATATATTAAATTGTAAATTGTTCAATTTTTTCCCTCAATATTATATTTGTCACCTTTAATTAATATAAATTCATTATAAGAATTTTTTATAGTTAATTATAGATATATAACAATGACATTTGAGTCCATAAACTTATGTGATATACATATCAATCTAATTAAATAACTTTAAATCGATAACAAAAATAAGACCCTTTTATTTGTTTATTCACATGTATTGTTTTAAAATAAATAATTACAGTTGATTATGAATTAAAATAATTATCTAAAAAACATATCTGGCACCTATTTCCATCAGTTTGGGAGCATTATTTCAATTAAAGTGAGTTACATTTGAAACTTTACAGCAAATCACTGTAAAGGTAAAAAAAAATCAAACCTTTACAGCAAAAGTACTATGAATGTTTTTTTATTAACCTGGATATTCTACCCGCTATGCGAGTCGACTAATCCCAGGACGACTACCCGTTTCGCAGGTACTCCTGAGTCGTCGTATTTGAACCTCCGTGGGCACAAGAGAATTGTTTTTACCCCTCCCTGAATTTGAACCTAGAGCCTCCTGATATTGTTGACCTTTGGAGTCCAAGCTCAAACCATTGAGACACCACCCTTGTGGTTAGCACTGCGAATGTTATATTCGCAGTGTTTTGCTGTGAATTTTCAAACGTAAAATAGTGGTTTCACGAAAACATCAATTTTTTTTACTTTCATAGTAATTTGTTATGAAATTTTAATTGTAAAAATATAGTCTTACGGGTCTTATGAAAAATCTCACATAATCTCAAGTCTATGTATATATAATTATACAGTGTAAATTATATTTTTAGCTATTTAGTGTAATCCATGCTTTAAATAAGTTATACTTTTGACCACTGTGTTCATCAATTTGTTACACGTGACGAAGGGTGTTAATTAATTAAAAAAAAGTAAATTACATGATTGGTCCTTGTGGTTTACATATTATAACACTGTGCGTCCCTATTTTGAATTAATTATGGGTTTGATCCATCTAGTTTACACTTTGTCACGTATTTGGTCCTTGAAAGTGACGCCGTCCCTTTTCCAGCTGTTAGGGGTGTCACATGAGATGCACATGACGGATAAAATTGTCATTTTTACTTTTTATACTTTTCTTTTTCTTTTTGTACTTTTGTTGACTTCTTTTGTATTTGACTCTTTCTCTTTTATACATACATCATACCATTTTACTTATAAAAGAATCTCTTTTTATAAGACTCGTATACTATTTTAACAATAATAATATAGATGTAAAAAGCTAATAAAACGTTATTTACATAAAATTTAGGATAAAAACCAATAGTTTTAGCACAAAAACTCAAAAAAGTGTGAGTAAATAACCAAATTAAGAACTACATAGAACTTCACAATTATATTTTCTTATAAGAATTTTTTTGGCGGTTCCATGTGTTTTTCGAAGTTAATCACAATTATTTAGTCAATAAAATATATAAAAAAATGACTACACACCAATTTTAAGTTAAAACCCAACGTTTTTATACAATAACTCTAAAATATGGGTTTTGAGTTTTTTTTTCTATTATAGTGGTTATTTTAGAACTCGTATTTTTTGTTTATAAAAACCAATGTTTTAAAACCCGGGTTAACCCGGTCGGTCGGACCGAGATCCGGGGTAGTGACAGGGTTAACTAACGCCGGGTTAATGCATATGACCGGCCCGTTTCAACCCGGTTGGGTTTCTCAAAAACCCGGTTAAACCGGTGGTAAATCCGTTTTTCAAATCCGGTTAACCCGTTGTTATATTAAAATTCAAAAAAATAAATTAAAATGTGTGTTATATGTGTTTTTTAATGTATTTGGACTAATTTAAAACTTGTTGATTGTGTATTTTTGTATGTTGGAACTTGTGGACATCAAGTTATTACTTTATATATATGTATGTACGCAGGAAAATGAAAAAAAAAATACAAGAGATTAAAGGAATTATTGAAACCGGTTAACCCGGGACCCGGTCACCATACCGGGTCAACTAAAAACCCGGGTTTTAAAACATTGATAAAAACTTACTATTAAATACAGTTCTTATAAAACCCACATTATTTGAGTTCTTAACTTCTTAATTATACAAGAATATTGGTATGATATTGACATTTTACTAATCTTTTTAATGTATTCTAACGAGTTAGAAATAATACTGACAATAAAATTTACGAAAAAATAATAAATTTTAGATTATTCTAAATCCTCTGCTAAAGATACAATCTCTCAAATTACAATTTCTATAAATCACTATATTTTTATTAAAAAAATATATTAATTTGATTTTGAAATAAAATGAGTAAAATATAATTTTAAGAATAAAATAAATTGTAATTTACAAGAAAAATGTTGATCTATGTCCAAATATAATAAAATAAAAATGGTACTCACCCAATCCCTTCTCTCCTTCATCTTTTTCTCTCCAACAAAAGTACAAAAGGTAAAAGGTATAAAAAGTAAAATGAGACCAATCATATAATTTACTCTTAAAAAAATAAAAGTTTTTATTGATTGGATAAGGATAGAATATGGAAATAAAGATAGGAGATTTCCCCCCATACCACCCTTCCTTCATCTTCTAGATCCAGCCCATTCCCACTTTTGTTCCTACTCGATAAATACACGATATTAAACCTGCAACTATTACCGTTTTAGGGTTGGACAAGACTCGATCAACAAAACAAAACATAGATTATTGTTGTATGTATTAACAATGTGGAATACATAAAACAGAGTAAAGCATACTTATTTTTTATTAATATAATTAATTCTCTTCTAAAACATCAAATATGTTTTCATCTTTATATTCCTTATTTTTCACATTCCTAAATTATTTAATTAATTCTTATGTATGACCAATGTTTATTTATGACCAATATTTACGTAGAATAATGTTAATGTATGAGTTATGAGTTATGACCCACATTCACGTATGAACAATCCTCATGTATGACCAATGTTCACGTAGAACAATGTTAATGTATGACTAATGTTTATGTATGAACAATGCTGATGCATGATTAATGTTCATGTATGAACAATATTCATGCAAGAACAATAATTTGAGCAACCATGTTCACCTATGAACTTTAAACAAAAATCGTTGTTTCACTTTTAGCTAGGGGTGAGCAAATATCGTTGTTTCACTTTTAGCTAGGGGTGAGCAAATGGACCGAACCGGTTTGGAACCGGAACCGGAAATGCGATATTATTAGAACCGATAACTGGACCGTATAGGCAATACTGGTGCCGGTGTCGGTACCGGTTCCGGTTTTCCGGTCAAAAACCCGGTTGGAACCGCTTTAATTCCAAATTAACTAACAAAAATCATACTCTAATTTTTCAAAATATTCATAGTTTAATATTTATAGCAATCTCAAAATATTCGTAGTTTAATACCAAATCAAGTGTAAAATAATCCAAAAATGTTCAAAGTTTAATACCAATTACAAAATCAAGCATAAAATAATCCCAAAATATTCAAATTAATATCAATTACAAAATCAAGCATAAAATAATCACAAAATATTCAAAGTTTAATTATTAGTATAGAGAGGTGGAATCTTTTTTTTTTACAAAAGATATATTTGTTAAATTTTGAAAGGTTATTTTGCGATATTAGAAAACATAATAAATTAATTAAATTAGGATTAGATACTCATTTAAAATTCCGGGCCGGTTCCGGTTAATCACCCGAAAAATTGGAACCGAACCCGGTTTGGAATCGGAACCGAATATGGAGGATTTGAAGAACCGAAAACCGGACCGGTTGAACTATACCGGTGCCGGTCCCGATTCGGACCGGTTCTTATAGGTCAAATGTTCACCCCTACTTTTAGCTTTGCCTCTGAAATTTTTTTTATTTTTTATTTAAACAAAATAATTTAAATATTATTAAAAATATTCATTATTTTCCAAAAATAAAATAGTATTTATTTCAAAAATAAAATAGTATTTCTTCCCAAAAAAAATATTATCATTAATTATCTTTCAAAAATAAATAATTTGTCCCCATATTGCTATTCATTTAATAAAATCAAATTCATTTTTTAACCATATTCTAATATATATTTAATCATAATGGTTGATTACAAAAATTTAAAAATTTAGATTAGTTAACAAAATTAACACTAATTACTTGGTTCATGAAATAATATAATTACATTAAATATAATATATTACTATAATATTTCTTTTTAAAAAATAAAAAAAAATAAAATAAAAAGACTAAAATATTCGTTTAACTTTTAAGACATGGGCCTCATTCATAGCCAAAAAGAAGAAGAAAAAGATGAAGCCATAATGCATATACATTTGATTTTTCATGCCAGGGACCCGATCAATGATTCACATATACCTACAAGAACGAAATGGTTCCCATAATTCACATATAATCAGACTACCGAAGGACGAAATATGTAATTCATTATATATTGTAGAGTAAACTTTAATTTTGGTCCCCGTGGTTAGTGAAATATTTGAAAGTGAGACTTAAACTTTGATAAGTCTAGAAATCGTCCTTGTGATTCTTATTTTGCTCTGAAATTGATCCTACGATTAAAATAACCTCTATTGCCGTCGGGAATGAAGTTTTGACATTTAGTGACACTTCTCCCTCCGGCTGCTTACTCCGACAATGCAGAACATTCATAATGCTCTTGTTAACCTCAAATTGGATTATCAGGTTATTTTCACCACCGCATATTCACTCTCCGTAGTTAAACCTCTTATCCATCGTCGTCTGGAGCTTTCCAGCAAGGGTGTCTTTTTCCCATTTTGGGCTTCCTTTCGAAATCGTGTTCTCCTTCCTCATCAACGCTTATCCTTTCTTTGCATATTAGGTGAATCCCAAGCAAGTGTCGTTGGATTTCGTTCTATTTCAGCCCACCGACGGAATTTTGCTCAAATTGATGCTCTATACACAGCTCTGAGTTCTTAAGGATACAAGACGCTGCCGGTTCAGACGGAGCGTAGCCGAAAAATGCTAAGAAGTACAGTGGAAACCTATCGAGGTTGGTAAATCAGAAGAAAGGAACGCCGACAATACCTAACTCCCATTTGGATATCTTCGTTTTTGCAATTCTAGGAATTTCCAATTTCGACAGCAACAACAGCGGAACTAATGCATCGGTATATATTTTGTCGCCGGAGAACCCCTCCAGCAGGTTGCGGGTATATGAAGATAAACGTGTTGGGGAGATGACCAAGTTTCGCCCTGTATAATAGTTGTTTGTTGTAGTATATCTATGTATTTATAATATAGACATAATATAAATAATATTTTTCCAAAGAGAAATTAAGAAACAGGAAGAAAAGACAGAATTACCCCTTACTTTAACAGGTATTTTTAACGGAGTTAATGACTAGGGACCATTTTCAAAGTAAAATAAGAACCACAAGGACGATTTCTAGACTTATCAAAGTTCAGGTCCCATTTTCAAAGATTTCACTAAACCTTAGGGACCAAAACTAGAGCTTACTCTTGTATTTATATTTTCTTATTGGGTCTTTGACTCTTTGTGATGAAACCCTAAAATGCATTATATGAACCTTCATAATGGGCTAGTAATATGGACCATTCACATATATGGTCAAATTGGACCCGATCAGTTTTGGGACCACTTTACTCGTTATAGACCAACGCTCAGGGATCAGTATAATATTTTTGAAATTTCAAGGCTCGATCCGGTTTAGTTCAAGACTGGTTGCAGGATCGGGACCGGTTATGTTTAAGTTTGATTTTAGAAGTAATAATTAAGCTTTTATAAATTATACTACAAGTTTTTAAGATTTTTACAATTTTTATTTACTAAAGTGTATTATATAAATTGTATTTCAATATTAAATCCCAAAAATCGTAATTATAAAAACTTTTGTGTAATTTTTTAAAACTAGGCCGAACCCGATTATAGGTCCATGTTGGCCCTTGGATTTTTAGTCGGGACCGAGGCTAGTTGTCTTTTCTGAAAGGACTTATTTGGGTTCAGGCTGGTCGATTTTTGACCCATCTCTATCAGCCTTCGCAAGAGATCAAGTACATATGCATCAAGAATGGGCAAAAAAAGAGAAAAGAGGGTTTGATTAATCTTATTTTTCTTTGATGTGTTTTTCTATAATCAACACATGCAATCATTCATGATAATAAAGTAATTAATGATTCCGATCCATCAAAATAGTTAAAAAAAATATTTTATAGGTTAAAAAAAATAAAAATAAAAAACTATATTTAGCCTTAGTTCTCGAGTGAAATTTTTCAAGGGACCTCATCTTACCGTCAATCGACAAAAACATCAAAAAAGTCTCTTGAAATCAATAAAAATACTGAAAAAATCTTTCGAAATCAACTAAAACGCTAATAAAATCCCTCAAAATGGTCAAAACACTAAGAAAATCCGTTGAAATCAACTAAAAGATTTTAAAAATATTTCGAAACACGTCGAGAGACTTTACGCGTCTTTAATCTACCTTAATGGGACCCTAATGTACAAAAATCCTGGATCCACCGCTGGTTGGTTATGAACAGTAAAGTTATAGCGACTTTATAAATATCATTGTATTCACTTATAATAATTCGCAAAAACAATGAATAGTCAAAACCACTTTATACTTATAATGCACAAAAATGACAAATAGTCAAATGAGGCTCATGGTAGTAGCGTTGACGAAACATACACATCATTTATGCCTAATGATTACAAACTTAAAGAAATCAAAGGGGCGTGTTAATGGCACCTCCTTAATAGGAATGTGTACGAATTTTTTTGTACTTAGTAGGGGTTTGATGTAGATGTGTGTAAAGAGGAATTCATTTGTAGGGGTGCCATTAATAACATCTAGGAGTGCCATTAGCCTCCCCCATATTAAATCATGGGTTTCGGTACCTCAAATACTACAACAGAAAGTACTAAATCATTTGAAACAACATAGTGAATAGAGAACCTCTAATGTCTACACAAAGACTAGATGTGACACTTTCTTTCATCAATTCATGTCGTTTGTGATCTTATGATGCATGGCGCTAGTCAGTTAAATAGGTTAGTGAGACCATATTTAAGAAAATAATCTTAAGACGTCAAATAACATAGTAAACAATAATGCTCTTGGTGTTTAGAGAGACCACAACTCATCTTCGACACGACAATGTATTCCTTGCTACAAGGGCAATCACCATTTTGGCACTTTCATCCTAGCCAAACATTGCCAATGGATTGTTGACCTTATATTTAAGAAAAAATTGATTACAAACCATGTAAATGTTATAAAACTTATATAAGGAAATAATTAAGATATTTGTGGAAAATATGCATGGTTCATTCATAATGATCGAGATATTTGTGAAAGATGATAGAGTTTGTTTTATTGTGATCATTGTTTTATATGTGGAAACAATCGATATATATATATATATATATATTATAGAACACCAAAGGTTTAAGATAGATGAATGGTTAAGATTGGTTTGCATGATTTATAATATTTACAAAGTTTGTATTTGAAGCATTATCTCTCTATAGCTTTTGTGTGTGTGTGTGTGTGTGGGGGGGGGGGGGGGGGGGGGTCAAAGAAAACCTCTAAAAAAATTGGAAACCGAGGGAACCCTTATCAACCGTTATATTTTTATTAAATAAATATGATCAAAGTTATAAAAAAATTCTTCCCCTTTTGTTTAATGAAAAACAAACGAGATATAATTAAAACTGGAATAAAATAAATTACACCAAACCATGCTTGGACTTTTTATGCTCCATGCGGTTGTGCCACATAAAGTATATGGCCTTACACGAAGGTTTCCCTTTTAGCTTCGGGCCTATATGTCTTACTGTCGTTACGTTTTTTAGTTTCATTAGTTTGACCCAAAACGTTAATTTAACCAATCCCAAAAGTTCTTGTATAATACGAACTACATATCTAGTTCTAAGCATACATAATTATCATGAACACTAGATTTTCATCATCATTCGTCAAACTCGGCTTTAAAACCTTAAACATGTCTTTCGGTTGATTTAAGAGACATAAAAAAACATCAAACACTATTGGGATTATTTAATTCCAGAGGTAACACAACTTTCTAACATCAATGTCGTCAAACTTCAACTTGAACTTGGTTATGTGCCCCGACCTCTTCAATGACGACAATGTCATCATCCATGCAGTGGCGGATCCAGGAATTTTGTCCACTGGGGTCCCATTAAGGTAGACTAAAGGCGAGTCACCCGACGTGTTTCGGATTTTTTTTAAAGTTTTTTAGTTGATTTCAAGGGATTTTTTTAGTGTTTTTGTCGATTTTAAAGGATTTTCTTAGGGCGCGTTTGGTTCACGGGATTTGTTGGGATTTGGAGGGATTTGGATTTCAAATCCAAAATCCATTCCGGTGTTTGGTTTGTCTAATGGTAAGGATTTTAAATCCATGGATTCATTTAAAATCCCATGAATACTGGATTTTGAAATCCTTGGCGGATGCTCGGGATTTCACGGGATTTCGTAGGATTTCTATGAAATAATGTTTTAAAAATGTTAAAAACATTTGTTTTGTAAGAATTTGATTAATAAAAATGTAATTTAATTATTTTTATATTTTTATATAAATTATTTATAAATAATGGAAATCCAATTCCATTCCAAATCCTACAAACCAAACACACCTACGATTTTCAAATCCATTCCAATCCAAATCCCTCCAAATCCAAATCCTTCCATGAAATCTAAATCCCTCAAAAACAATCCCGCAAACCAAACGGACCCTTAGTGTTTTTGTGGATTTCAAAAGATTTTTTCGGTTTTTTTATTGATTTCAAAAGACTTTTTTAATGTTTTTGTCAATTGCTGACAAGATGGGGTCCCTTAAAATTTTTTACTGGGAGACGAAAGGCTAAATTAAGTATTTTTTATTTTTTTTATCCTATATATATATATATATATATTTTTAACATTCGGTGGGGTCCTTGGACAACCCCCCCCCCCTTTTCTACACTAGCTCCGCCACTGCATCCATGCCTTCCTTAGGCTGTGTTTGCCACATAGCACTTGACAGTGTTTGCCACATAGCACTTGACATAACATGTCAAAACAAAATTCATCGTTCAACGTTTTGCCCAACATGAGATAAGATGATTAAAACTCACTATTATATGTTTGACGCAACATTGGAGAAGGACTGAGACCATACCAGGTGGGGCAAATAATCTTTATTTTCTTTCACAAAAATTGACAGAACAAGATAGGATAATAACGAAACAGAAACCATGTAATTATTATTCTATTATCATTTGACATAACCATGATATAATATTTGTCGATCACCACACCATCATAAGCGGCTACTAACAACCACCATCGACCACCTCCACCACCTTTGTCGACCACCATCACCCATCGTGGGTACCACCTCCACCTCACTTCATATAAACTTGAATTTTTTTTTTTTTTGAAAGGCAGTTAACACACTCACACACTAACACATTCTTTCCCGGGGTATCCGGGGCTCCCACTTAAGGGTGTCACCCGACTAATCCCCAGCGCCCATGAACCAGTCCTATGAACTGCCCATAAACTCGCCCATGATCCGGCCCAAAAGACCGACCCACTAGCTAGGATACCTTAGAATTGTCAGCTGCGGAGTTCGAACTCTCACCACCCAGGAATACCATCCACTTGATATTACTTTTCGTGTTTGTTTTTTATTTAATTTTCTAAAAACAAATACATAGCTTCTTAATTTGGTAGTGTGCGGAAAAGAACATAACATTTAAATTGTACTAAATTTTACTTAAACTAATAAATAAGTTGCCAACTAAAACCTAATTCAACATCATACTCATTCATTAATTGTTATTTTCTTTTACTTCATTTTCATAAACAAAAAAAAGAGAGACCAAAATACCCCTAAAGCTTTTTAGTGACATAAGAAACCAAATCTTGAATTAAAGCCTTGGTTTTTTCACTTGATGGATTAAAAAGATGAAAGCAATGATCTTCTCCTTCATTCTCCATAAACTCCACTTTCCCTCCCCATTTGCTCTTCTTTAATGTCTCCATATAATCCATCCCTCTTGATCTCAAAAAGTCGTTTTCTGCAACTATTACCAAAACCTCGGAGCAACCCATTTTCTCAAGATCCGGATCCGAACGTGGGTTCAGTTTTCCATCATCATCCGACCCGGAACTAGTCGGGTACAAATACTTGATCATCTTATCGGGTTCTTTCTGTGAGAAATACGGGTGAACCGCAACCAACCCACGTATACCTAAACCGGTTTTATTAACTCCGGCTTGAACCGCCAGGTATTGGGCCAAATTCGCCCCGGCGCTCTCACCCATCAAGAAAACCCGACTTGTGTCCACATATTCGTTTATCCACGGGTCGGGTCCTGAACCGATTGCGTGAGATTCGATCCACTTGAACGTGGCCCAGCAATCGTCGTAGGCGGTTGGGAGAGGGTTTTCCGGCGCGAGTCTATATCCAACGGCGATTGCGACGGCGGGGATTTGGGAGACTAACGGCGTTAGGAATCCATGTGCGATGGCGTTGAACGGCGACCCGATGCAGAATCCGCCGCCATGGACGTATATGATGAGAGGGAGTTTTTTTGGTGGATCTGAAGGATTAAGTTTTGGGAGAAAGATACGAGACTTGATTTCCAGATCGGAGGAGATGACAACGTCTTTGGATTGAACGCCGGTGGTCGGATCTGTGGAGGGTGGTAAGCGAGGGGTGGTGAAGAAGCGTTCGATCCGGCCGTCTTCGAAAACCCTGAAAAAGAATGGGAATTCTTGAACGATTTTGGGGGAGGAAGCCATTGATGAGTGAGTGGAGGAAGAGATGAGAAGATGGGGTTTTTGAACCAGAAAGAATTGAATGATGATTGAAGCGGTTGGCAAGTGGTAAGTGTTATAAAGACATTTTATATATGGGGACCAGTTTCAACCAACCAAAATTGTAAAATCATATATATATATATATATATCATTAATTACTTGAGTAGATTATGGACTTGGGTTTGTTATTTTCAACAAAAGTCGTTGTTAATCTTTTACTTATTAAGCTTTATTTGGTATTTACAATACAGTTTATAAAAACATTTCCAACAATATTGTTAAAATAGAAAAAATATGTTTTTTTTAACATCTCCAACGGCTTTGTTATATGGGTCCCTATATTTGATAAAACTTAGAGGGCGTTTGGTTCGTAGAATGAAATTTGATGGAATGAAATTTGTCAATGTCAAAGGAATGGAATTTGTCAATGTCAAAGGAATTTGACTTTGAAGATATTGAAATGAAATGCTGTCAGGCTTGACCAGCTGCTTAATTAGCAGAATTGGAATGGAATCTGTTGAAAGAATTGGAATCTGTCTGTTTGGTACATAGAATGTAGCTTTGGAATTGGAATGAAGTAAATGACTAAAATACCCTTTTTATTAAATTTAATTTTTTAAACTAAAATTAATTTAATAAAACAATTATTAATTACTTCAAATTTTTAACACTAAAATTAACGAGTTTTTTTACTACTAAAAACTGCATAAAACAACTAAACCAGCAAAAAACATAATTCTTTTACAGTAAAAACAGCTAAAAACTGCAGAAAACAGCAAAAACAACAAAAAAAACTGCAGAAAAACTGCAAAACAACATCTGTTAGGGCAAGACATAGCTTAGTTGTTGCAAGAGACGGTGGAGAACCTAATTGCTAGGGGTGAGCAAAGACCGAAGTAAAACCAAAAAAAAAACCGAAAAGCCGAAAACTTAAAGAACCCCTGAAAAAACGAACCGAAATCGAAAAACTGAAAACTGAAGAAAAAACCGAATCGAAAATCCAAACGGTTTGGTTTTGATATTGTTGGGTAATGTGGTAAGGGTATTTTGAGTGTTGGTGTTGACCATAATAGTAAAATTGGTAGCATTTTATGATTTATTAGGAAAAAAAAATTCGAATTAATATTTAATTGAGAGTAAGTTGGTAGCATTTTATGTAAAATTGGTAGCATTTTATAATTGATAAATTAACTTACTAAATAAGTTAATTTATTAAAAATTTAATTGAGAGTAAGTTAGAGTTTTTTTTATCATATTTTTTCGATCATACACCTAAATTAATAATAATTATTTAATTTTAATTTTAATATTATTTTTAATTTTATTAATTAATTTTAATTTTAATTATGAATTAATATTAGTTTTATTTATTTAATTGGCAACACTCCTTTCATGACAGCTCCCACACTCTCGTGGCTCTGCCTCATCCACACACAAGCTCTTACTTTCCACACACAACACATACTTTCATCTTGTTTTACCCTACATTCACTTGTGAATGGTCTTTAACAATTCATGGGAAAGATTGTCTTACTCATTAGCTTTTATTATGTTTTTCAATATATTCACATGTGAATGTTCATTAATTAACTTTAGAGTACATATGTGGTTTTCAAAAAATCAATGAAACTCACAAAATATAAAAAACTCATTTCTGCACTTTTTGTTTCCACCCATCTCCAACTTATTAAATTAAGATTTTTTCTAAAAGTTCACAATGTTAGTTCTTATAAGAAACTCTTTTATATGAGCTTTTAATTTGATGAGTTGGAAGTGAGGTGACAAAGAAAAAAAAATGTTCTTATAAAAGCCTCCGTCGAATATGCTCTTACAAGATATTGGTGTCGGTGTTGACCATAATTGTAAAATTGGTAGCATTTTATGATTTATTCGGAAAAAAAAATTCGAATATTAAGTCATAAATATGAAATAAAATGACTAGTAAATGAATTTTAAGGACACCAAAATAAGTCATATTTTAGGCAAGTTTAAAAGGTTTGAAAATCAAAATTAAATATGATATTTAAACAACCATCTTTATGAGGTCTAAAAGCATCCAACCATACAGGGAATAACCTACCTTTTGAAGTACGGTTGTTCCAATGACGGATCCAGAATTTTTTTCATACGATGACACCATATAATATAGATAAAAAATATTTATGAAACGCACGGTTTTATCGACGTGTCTTCATGTTTTTACTAAGATTCAATATCGCTCAATGTGTTTTTAGCCTAATCCCACCAATTCGAGGGATTTTTTTAAGTTTTTTGCTTGATTTAGAGGAATTTTAAAGCTTTTTTTATCGATTTCGAGGGACTTTTTTGGTTTTTTTGATTGATTTCAATAGTTTTTTCGGTTTCTTTGGTTGGTTTCAAGAGTTTTTTTTTGGTTGATTACGAGATACGGTTGCACCTTCCTTAAACTTCTTAATAGCATACAGTAGCACCTTCTACAACGATACGGTTGCACCTTCACAAACCCAAAAATTTGAGATAATACGGTGGCACGTGTCACCGTATGCCACCACACAGGTCCGTCCCTGGCGTGAAACTGTTGGGTCACCGATGATTTGGTGATGAACCACCTTCCTTTGGATGAATGAACTTTTACAGGTTCTTTTGAAGGTCTGAAATATGCTTCAAGTATTGAAGAGTCAAAGACTATTCAATCAAGGGTTGTACATCAAAAAGTGGAATTTTGGATGTATCAACCAACTTCAATATTCAGATCATTTTGCCAAGTCAAGATTGGGTCACCAATATAGTGGGTCACCGATGGTACACTCAAAAGTCATCAAAAGTACTAAGGACATCAAATAAGATGAGGTCATCAAGTTTGATGTCATGGTCACCGACACTATAATCTTGGTCACCGAAATTGCAGGTATATTTTCTAAGGCTGTGATATCAAGTCACAAGTTCAAGGGTGTACACTTTTGTCATTTAGTGAAAGATGAAGTTTATCAAGCAAAGTGTACACTTATCAATTCCAGCCTTACAAGGTATCCACCGATGTGATACATAGTGTGATGTATCACTTAGCAATTTCAAAGAGATAAGTTCTTGACTCACATCAATTGCAAGACACGTGAGCCAGAACTTGGGCATCAAGCCTTAAATAAAGACATTCTCTTTTGTTCTTATAAAAGGAATATTTGTCTTTTAGCTAAAAGGTTTGATGGGACTTCACAGAGCATGAAGAAAAGAAGATAAAGTTATCTGACATTACGTGCTACAAGGAATGGTTCATCCATTATTCTAGTACAAAGGAAGTGGTCTCTTCCTTCGCCCAGATAATCTTCTAATGAAACCTCGATGTACCGTCCACTTGCATCCCATGCATGGGCACTATAAAAGGAGATGAAGTCCTTCCCAGAAATCTCACGCTTTCAACAAATCTTCAGAGTGATTATTTGTGTGACTGTGGCAAAGCTGTGTGCTATAACAGTATTGTTTTAACTTCCTTAGTGTATAAGTTAATTACTATTATCTGTGTGTTTAGTTTGATAGAATAGTGTGCCTGTTCTTTTCCGCATCAAACTATCTGTGTGTAAATTTTTAATATTTATATTAAAAAATTTAAAAAGAGTATATTCTGTGTGTTTTATATTCAACCCCCCCTTCTACAAAACCCTCTCTTAGTTAGCCATCTCTCCTTGGGGACTAACAGAAACCATAAAAACTTAGGAGTTAATGGTTAATTTTTCATAAGAATTATTATTGTGGATTTTTAAAAGAGTTATTAACGAGTGGTAACAAAAAATACAAAAAAAAAGCGTCCTTATAAAAACCTTCATTAAAGATGCTCTCACTTTGTTAGGGTTCTTGCTTCAACCCACCTATATGTAGCTAGTTTTTTTATACAATTTATTTAACAAAAAAAGTATTATGTTTAAATTACTGTAAACTTGAAAAAAGTAAATTTATTGTATTACATAAGAAAATGAACAATACAAATTACTTTGATATCCATACAAAATAAAAAACGATAACATAATCATAGTAATGAGATTGTATGAGATGGACGCATCGCCCGTAAATATCCCGTAACATGAAAACTACAAACTTTTCTATCATTAGAAAGATACACGCGACCTAACTAACACGAAGAAAACGACATCTCGAGTATGTGACGATAAAATGTTAGACATTAGATGTACCCACTTTTCATTTTCTTAGGGCCCATCAATGGTGGACATACTCGAAAATGGATTCTTTCACACAAATAACTCTTAAATATAATAATAATTGATTAAATCAGACAAAAAGTTGTTATTACGTGTTAAATTGTTCAAACATATATGTACATCACATAACCTTGAAATATGACAAATTTTTTTATATTTAGATATGTGTATTAGCATGTCGAGCAAGTATTTATGCAAATATCTCTGGATACACAATAGAAGTAAGAGTTTAAATATGAATTGGATAGGGTGGTTGAAAACCCTCTTTTAGTTATTTCTAGTATGTAATGTTTCTCTAGCGTCTTGCTCGTTATAATAAAATTCTGCATTTAAAAAAAATTTATGCAAATTCCTCCATCAATTTCGTGCTAAATAAGTATATTTTCAGATAGATATCAATGAAAATACTAAATAAAAATGGGACTAAATTACATTTTTGGTCCTTGTAGTTTCCATCCACTTTCAACTTTGGTCCTTATTTCAAACTAATTACAATTTCGATCATTATGGTTTCTATTCTATTTCAGTTTTGGTCTCTCTGACCAACTTTAGCTAAAAAGGGTAAGGGTATAATGGTTATTTTACATTAGAGTAAATTACAATTTTGGTCCCTGAAGTTTGTAATTTGTTACATAATTGGTCCTTTATCTTTAAAAATTACAATTTTGGTCCTTGAGGTATGCATTTTGTTATGGATTTGGTCCCTCGAGCTGACAGCCATCCATTTTTTCCGTTAACTTTAACCCAAATGTCATATTTTCACATTTCTTCCATATTTTGCCATTTCTTGAATCATATAGGGGCAAAATCTGTAATTTCTCTAAATTAATTTATTTTACTATATTTTATGTATTTATATCTTATATAAATATTAAATTATATTTTATACTTTATATATAAATTATATTATATATATATATATTTTATAAAATTATATTTTACGCATATTTTATAAAAAAATTTAAATACACACACGTATATATATATATATATATAGAATTAATATACGTATATTTTATAAATATACGTATTTTATAAAAATTTAAATACACGTATTTTATAAAAAAATTATTATACGTATATTTTATAAAAAAATTAAAAATTATATATTTTTTTACGACACGTTCAGGTCTTAATAAAAAAATAAATTTTTTCGGACATGAATATCAATACCCTAATTTTTTCGGGTTGATTTTATTTTGGGTTCGATGAGTCAGGCGGGTTCCGGTGGGGAAACTAAAAACTGATAGAATTTCGAAATCTAAAATTCGGGTCTTGATTTTCATGTCTGAATAAAAATCATTTTTTTATTAACACATGAACGTGAGGACAAATAAGAGTGCGACACGTGTGATAAAAAAATATACATATAATTTTTAAATTTTTTTATAAAATATATGTATATTTAATTTTTTTATAAAATATACGTATATTAATTTTATATATATATGTATATTTAATTTTTTTTATAAAATATACATATAATATAATTTTATAAAATATAAATAAAATATAATTTATGTATAAAATATAATGTAATATTTATATAAGATATAAATACATAAAATAAAGTAAAATAAATTAATTTAGAGAAAATTATAGATTTTGCCCCTGTGATTCAAGAAATGGCAAAATAAGAAAGAAATGTAAAAAAGATGACATTTGGGTTAAAGTTAATGGAAAAAGTGGATGGCCGTCAGCTCGAGGGACCTAATCCATAACAAAATGCATACCTCAGGGACCAAAATTGTAATTTTTGAAGATAAATGACCAATTCCATAACAAATTACAAACCTCAGGGACCAAAATTGTAATTTACTCTTTATATTATTTATTTTTAATGGATATATAGTAAGTTACAATTTCAGTCCCCATGGTTTTTCTTTTTTTCTTTTTCGCACATTTATTCACTTTTCACTTAATACTTTTCTTATATTAATTAATTAATGATAATTTTAACTAACCATATATTAAAAGTACGTATTTCATTTTCTAAATTATACCATTAGAAATTTTTTGTCGATACCTATAAAATAAGTTAAATATTGAATATTTTTAAAATTTTATGCAATTTATTCGATGTATATCTGTAAATCCGTCGACACTTGTACAAAACATTTTCTATTATAAGTTGGACTTAAACAAAATTACCTTTTTTCTTATTTATGTACGAAAAAAATTTGAAATTTATTTGTTTATCAATAAAAAAATGTATTTTTTTAGATATCTTATTTAATGTTTTTTTTAAATGTGTAATAAGAAATTTTATTATATAGTTATTATTTATTTATTTATTTTTAGAACATAAACTTAAATTTATTTATGAAAAATAAATAACCAGTAACCACACGTTTAATTATTACATAAAATTCACATAAAATTTTAAAAATATTCAATATTTAACTTATGCTAAAGGTATCAACAAAACTTTTTTAACGGTGTAATTAAAAAAGTAAAATACGTACTTTTAATGTATGTTTAGTTAAAATTATCATTAATTAATTAATATAATGAAAACATAAATGAAAAGTGAATAAAGGTATGAAAAAGAAAAAGAAAAACCATGGGGGATGAAATTGTAATTTACTATAACTCATTAAAAACAATTAATGGAAAAAGTCAAACAAAATAAGAAAAGACCATAATACCCTTACCTTTTTTAACTAAAGTTGGTCAGAGGGACCAAAAGTGAAACAAAATTGAAACCACAATGACTAAAATTGTAATTAGTTTGAATTAGGGACCAAACTTGAAAATGGATAGAAATCACATAGACCAAAAATGTAATTTACTCTAGAAATGGTATAAATTCATTTTTATTGTTTTTGTTTAATTGAGACTAAAAAAGGTATAATAATGAGTAGTCAAAAAAGCATAGGAGTCAAAAAGAAATTATTGCAAAGGGTGTGGTTGTTATTTTTATGTATACTAATTGTGATGTGATAAAAGTTTGATATCTTTATCAAAAAGAAATTAAGGGTTCTATCTAGGTGGTCTTTAGTTTTTCTTTTCTTTTCAAAAACTCGTTTTTATATATATATATATATATTTACTTGGTTTTGATCTTTCGTGTTAACGATTGTTATATCCCAACTTCCAACCATTAAGTGGCATTAAATAAGGGCAAGTGTGTCATCTCATCATTTGCTTATTTTAATTTACAAAAAGATATAAACCACATTCATCTTTTCTTTTTATCGAATACAAATATGTTGTCCTCTATTTCAGTTTACCCTACTTGTCCTACTATTTAATTGAAAATACGTCATAATTTATTTAATTCATCTTTTTATTATCTTTCCTTCATAAATAGATGATGTGGCTTTACGTGATTGGTAGACATGAAAGAAACACGGAAATTTGTATGAACTGCTTGATTTGTGAGGTTTGTTGATGATTCCAGTTAAGTTGTTGTAATTGCTCAAATAAGTGCTTGTATTTCCTCTACAAATGCTACTCTTCCCACTCTTTACAAAATCTTTTGCTACAATGTCATTTAGATTAGAAGTTCAGGGATTTTGTGAACCAGATATAATATCAACTTATTTTAGAGTTCTACAAAGCAAGGATCTCGATGGAGATTCTACACTTTTGTATGGAATGACACTAAGGAAGGATTGATACCAAATTCTTGCAAAAGAGAAAATATTTGGGACGAAAAAGAAGGTCAAGAAATTAAGAGAAATATAAATAATAATAATAATAATAATAATAATAATAATAATAATAATAATAATAATAATAATAATAATAATAATAATAATAATAATAATAATAATAATAATAATAATATAACCATTTTACCTTCTTCTGCAAGACACATAAGGAGAGTTAACAAAGGGAAGGCAAACGAAAATAGTGGGTGGGACTAAAAACCAAGCAAAAATGCATACCACATGGGTTTTGTATGTAATATAGATGAAGGTTTTTTTTTGTTCTTAGTTCAAAAAGACCAAATATGCCCAATTGTAAAGTCACACCATGAACTAATTTGTTATTGTTATTTATACTCTTAGAGTTAGAGATACTTCATTTGTAACACCCTTAATTATGTTGTTACTATTAAAACATAAATTTCGATTTTATTGAATTATTCAATTGCCAAATTGAAAATGTTAAGCTCTCAGTATGAGTCGTTAACTTTGTTTGGTTATGTGGTCTAAAAGAATGTTAGATTTAGAAGTTCGATTTTCGAAAGCCCGGGCGGCTTCCCCTGTTGCCGACACCGCGTGAAAAGTCGTCCAAGATTTGAGTCGCAAAAACGGTTGGAACACGGCACAACGAAGACAAAAACTAGACTTAGTTCGCGGGAAAGGTAGTAAGGAGTCTCTGGAACATTTTTTAAGCCTGATTTTTAGGGGTTTTCACCTATTTCTTCAACCATTTTGTCACTCTAGGGGCAGGTTTTGAGAAGTTTTTGGTGCAGATGGAAGCAGGGGCGGACCTGTAGTGTTGGTTACGGTGGCACTATTATTTCTCCGGCGAAGGGTAAAAAATTAAGGTTTTTGAAAGGTGCGACCGTATCGTTTTGTTGTGTGCCACCATATATATTTTAAAACTACAATATGAACACAAGTTTTCCTTGGCTGAGTTGGTTTGTAAGGCTTTTCCTACACCTAAGACCTAAGTTCAAATCCCATTAGCATCCTTTTGCTGTTAATTTCAAACTTATTATGCTTCTAATAAAAAATCGCAATTAAAGACTTGAACCCAAGACCTTATATATAAAATCAATGAACAAACCAATAGACCAATTATGATGTTGTGAAAAATACATTGACATTTTTTTCATAGTTAAAACGGTGCAACCGTTTAAAAAGAATTTTGGGTCCGTCCCTGGATGGAAGGTTCATATTGGATTATCGAAAGTTTATGGTGGATGGTCTCAAGATTGTTGAAGAGGTAAGCTTTTGAGTGTTTTGAGTTATATTTTGGGATTTTGTGAAGTTAAAGCTTATAACCATATTTGTGCATTTCTAGACTTGGTTGTGATATAGATAAGGTTTCTAGAGATGTTTGATTGTCAAGCTCATAGCTCTCTATCACTCGCGATGCATCATTTGGTCATATCTCTCGATTCTTCATATCAGATTCAACATTTGATCCTAGTAAGATATTTATGAAATTTTATGGATCATGGAGCAATCATTATTGCTTCTTGAAGATTTTCTTTAATTTTCTATGGAAAGTGTTTGATGAACTATAGTGTTTAGTCTTCTACTGTCTTTGATGAACTATAGTGTTTAGGTAGATGACAAGCTATATATATATATATATATATATAGAGAGAGAGAAAGGGGCTAGTTCAAATATAAACCAGTTAAATGTTACAAACTATACAAACCCGTACAAATCAATATAAACTTAATTTTTTTCTTGATTTTTTTTCATCAAATACTATGATTTAAGATATTATTACACATATGTTTGTTTCGTAATGTAAACGTTTCAATGTATTTGTTTTCATAAGTTGAAATTTTCTTATATATTTTTTTATGAAATTTTTTTACATATATTTGTTTTATAATGTAAAAGTTTTACATGTAATTTTTTTCACAAGGTGAAACAAATATATGTGTAGTAATATCTTAAATTATAGCATTTGATGAAAAAAAATAAAAATTATTTTTATATTGATTTGTACGAGTTTGTATGGTTTGTAACATTTAACTGGTTTGTAGCAACGAGTTTACGTCGCAATAAAACTTCAAGTCGTCGCAATAAATTGTCGTGGCTATTATCGTCGCTTGTAGTTGCTATTGATTTTTTTAGCAACCAACTTCCAGCTACCAGACTTTTAGTAACGACCGTAGTCGCTATAAGTTTTTTGCGACGACATTTTGACATGTAGCGACGACAAAAGTCGTCTCTATAACTGCTATTTCTTGTAGTGTCTATATATATATATATAGAGAGAGAGAGAGGGGTTCAAGGGAAAACCTCAAAAAAAAAACTTAAAAACATCCTGGGATCCCTCCATCTAGACGGTATCATTCTCGTATGAACTTTTCTCTCTCTCTCTCTCTCTCTCTCTCTCTCTCTATATATATATATAGGAAAGTTCAAATGTGAACTCATTTTTGGTTGTGAACGTGAGGACGAATCTCAGCCACTTATCCGGTCAATAAAGGCGGCTTTGACCTTGTTCCCCTCCTTTAATAATCTCCACCCTCCCATGAATCGCGTCAATCCTCCGTGATCGCGTCCACCATAACCGAAGATGTGTGGCTGAGATTCATCCTCACGTTCACAGCCAAAATTGAGTTCACATTTGAACCTAACCCTATATATATCTAGACGGTATCATTCTCGTATAAACATGTCTCTCTCTCTATATATATATTTGGATTGGCAATAGCATGGACAATTAGTTGGATTGGCAATCCAAAGTTATACTCAACAAATCTTGTTGGAGCTATCTATATTTACATGCCAAGAATACTATCCACATATAAATGGATCAATTACACATAGGGCCCGTTTGGTTGGAGGGATTTGGAGGGATTGGGATTTCAAATAAGTCATTCCCAGTGCGACTCTGGTGATTTTCTTGAAATTATACTGTACTATATCTTAATATTTATGCCAAACACTGCAGTCAAATAAGTCGTCATGTCAGTAATCTGAGAACTATCCCCAATACAATGGATTGGATTGAAATCCAATCCCTCCAAATCTCTCCAACCAAACGGGCCCATAGTTCTTCCTTAGTTGTTTCCTTTCCAAATAACTCATATCTCTACACAACCTCGGATGAGGACCAACTTCTTAGTTGTTTTCTTTCCGAAGTAATTTTACGACATCTGTTGGTTTTCACTGGAAACATAAGAACCATGCAGATAGAGTCTCGGTGATAAGGAAGTTTTTGCAAGTCTGATTCTATTCATTAAAATTTCAATCTTACATAAAACAGTTGACATTCAGATTAGTTTTAAGTGGTGCTGTAAGTCTGAAATCTGATTTCACTTTTGATTTATAAGAGGTGGTGCTGAAGTCTGAAATCTGAATCAGTTAGACTGTTTGCTTTTACATCTGAAGTCTAAAATCTGAAGCAGTCATTGATTTATAAACCCTTAACAATGCTGGTGTACACGAATAAGAGGAATTAAGTGGTGAGATTACCACTTTTTATTCAGATGAATTTCAGACTTAAGAGGGTCCCGAAAAAAACAAAAAAACAAACCGGTATGAATTTAAAACCGTCTGAACGAATAAGTGATAAGTTGTCATTAAGAGGTAAAATTGAAAAAATATATAGATCCGTACTCACTAAGTAAGAGTGGTGTCTCTTACCTGGTAAGTGCTTAATGGTAATAAGACACTTGCCAATAATCCATTTTGATAGCCGGAAATGTTACCCGAAAAGGCAAGTGATGCTTACCGATGGATTGAATTGTGCAGGAAAAATGCACCATGTCTTTACCCTTAAGCATCCCATCTAATGACTCAAACTAAAGTCTTCCAATTGTATGTATATGTTTGTATTTTATAGCATTTGTTTTTTAAGTTCCCATAAACAACAAAATCTTACATATAATATATGTATATTTATATACTATATACAGGGGACAGGTTCATTGGTAACCTCATTTTCATTAAGAACTAGACCTTGCAAAACTTGGCGTATTTATCATGAATATGGACGGGTTATTTATCATGAATGTTTTAGCATACTCATCATGAATGTGTGTGATTCATGATGAATAACACACACACACACATATTCATCGTATTCACGATGAATATTCATCCTGAAAGGGACATCAGACATGTGCATGCTGGCGGGTACCGGGTATATATAAAAGGTGGCTTACTTTGAAAACCAAATCATTTGTACACACTGTGCAAACCTCGTTCAACCAATCATAATTTTTCTTTTTCTCTTTTCACTTTTTTGTAATTATGAGAGATTGATTAGTCATTTTTATTGGAGACGACGTTAATTATGAACACTATCTCTTCATTATATTAATTTTAGAGAAATACATGAAACGATTTCATTAAAACATAGAAACAATTTCATCAAGAAAAAAATTATACAAAACCACAATAAAACACCGAAAGTTCACAACAAAACATGGTGAAAGGTACGAAAAACATTGAACCTTTATGGCAAAAATACTGTGAAGGTTTACTATCACAAAGTTTTGCTGTGAAAGTTCACCGGTCACTAAAACATACTGGTCTTACATGATCCCAAGTCGTATATATATATATATATATATACATATGTATATGTATGCATAGATCCGGCATTCTTGTACCAAGTTAATGTTATTTTCTTTCGTTTTTCAAACAACAAAAAACATAGGTTTTATCACATGAGCTGTAAACTCAACAAGAACACACATCGTTACTTCCAAAAACAATCTAATGCATACATACATATATATATATATATATATATCATTTAACCACCAGAAGAAGAAAGTACCTTAATTCAAACGATCAATGAAGACTGCATTTATTTTCTCGATTCATTTCAGTCTGCTAGTTTTTGTACATTGTTATGGTGGAAACGGATACGATCCTCTGGAAACCGCTCTAAACATCCAACGTTCAAAAAGATCGCAACCCACATATCATATCAATAACCAAGATAGCAGAGCCAATCAGAACTCATACTCACCGGTCTACGTAGGTTCACAAGATGGTTTGAAGGATTTAGACAAGATATCAGCGTTGCCCGGTGAACCAGCTGGAACCGACTTTGATCAGTACTCAGGTTATGTGACCGTTGACCCGAGCCATGGACGAGCACTGTTCTATTATCTAACTGAGTCACCGAGCAACTCTTCAACTAAACCTCTTGTATTATGGCTTAATGGAGGTAATGTTTCTTGAAATTTTTTGAATTTTTTTTATAATTTTGTGTTCAAGAACTGATTGGCCGATATGAAATACTGCAGGACCGGGATGTTCTTCGTTTGGAAATGGAGCGATGATGGAACTTGGACCATTTCGAGTTAATGCTGATACTCTAACCCTGTCACAGAATAAATATGCATGGAATAACGGTAAGAATCATTACAGCAAAATCAGTTTTATAATAGATTTATGTTTATAGAATCAACCAATATAAATGTGTTACAATAAGCTGATAAAGACGTTTTTGGGCATCTTAACAAGTTTTTAGGACGCTTTTTAAATAAAACGTTCTATTAGTATTTTTATATAACATTACCGGAAAAAAAATATCTTATAAAAAATGTTCTAAAAAAAGATGGGTTCTTAATACTGTCCTATCAAAAACTATATGACACTTTTATTTCAAAGATGTCCAAATACGTCATAGAATTCTTTTGTAACACTTTTACATAGGACGCACAATTGTATATTCATGCAAAACAGTGTATTTGGACATTTAAACATATTTGGCGTTCTAAAAAGCCGATTTTATTATAGTGTTTTTTGAAGAGAATAAACTATTGAAGGGAACAATGGTCTTTTTATATTTAATCTGTTAAATGGATTCTGCCTTTTGAGTATATTCCGTTTGTCAACAGTTTATTTCACTATATAAGAATATCCAAAAAAAACATACAGCTTATATAGTGAAATAAACTGCAGACAAACGGAATATACTCAAAAGGCATAATCCATTTAACACATTAAATATAAAAAGACTATTGTGCCCTTCAATATAAACCGAACAATTTATAATTATCGATCATCACCTTTGTAGTTGCGAACGTGCTTTTCTTGGAATCCCCGGCTGGAGTTGGATTTTCGTACTCGAACACATCTTCGGATTACATAACTGGAGACATACAAACAGCAAAAGATTCGTATACGTTTCTAGTCAATTGGTTAGAACGGTTTCCCGAATACAAAACTAGAGATTTCTACATCACCGGTGAAAGTTACGCAGGGCATTACGTACCTCAACTCGCACAGTTAATTCTTCAAAACAACAAGATCACCAACCAAACCGTCATTAACCTCAAAGGGATCGCGGTAAATTTTTCAGTTACCAGTGGTCAGATCTGCGTACATCTTACCCTCCTGGGCCCCACCTCCATATGGGATATACGAACTAAATAATGGGTGTTGATTTTTTTTCAGCTCGGAAATGCATATGTGGACGATGAAACAGAAAACACAGGAATGTTCGACTATTTCTGGTCACATGCCATTATTTCCGATGAAATACACGACGGAATCGTCTCCAACTGCAATTTTTCCGAGACTGCAAGCTCAACCGAAGCATGCGATAATTACGTACAGCAGGCATATGCTGCCAAAAGCAACATCTACTTTTACGATATCTATGCTCCTTTATGTTCATCATCGAGCAACAGCACTCCTTCGGTAAGTTTTGATGATCTAAATAAACATATATACATCAGTAGAAAAATATCACATGAAACTTACCTGATTGAAGCAGATATCGGAATTTGATCCATGCACCGAAAATTACATCCTAGCGTACTTGAACACTCCAGCCGTGCAACAATCGCTTCATGCCAGACCAGTTCAATGGGAATCTTGCAAGTAATATAATAGTACCCTTTGGCTCAAACAAATTCATAATCTGAAATTCTGAAACATATACGAATAAAAACGTTATTTTTGCTCAATTTTTATACGATTTCTTGAATTTGAATGCAGTGATTTCATCCTCAGAAACTGGCAGGATATGCCGTTTTCAGTCTTACCTGTGATTCAGGATTTAATGGCTAGTGGAATCAGTGTTTGGATCTACAGGTAGTGAATCTAAAGTTGTTTTCACTACAACAAAATCGGCTGTAGAGAACGTCAAATGCGTCTAAATGTCTTAATAGACTGAATTATAGGACTTTAGGACCAAACGATTGTGCGTCTTGTATGAATGTGCTACAATAAGTTGATAGGATGTTTTTGGGTACCCTGACAAGCTTTTTAGGACACTTTTAAAGTAAATCGTCCTATTAGTATTTTTCTACAACAAACAATATTTGAAAATATGCCTTATAAAACAAGTGTCCTATAAAAAATGTGTTCAAATGACAACTCTCAAAACTGTCATATAAAAAACCTAATAAGAAATTTTATACCAAAAGTGCCTAAAGAACTTGTTAGGACGCTCAAAAACTTAAGTCCTATAAAACCATTTGTTTGGTCCTATAAACTTGTAACACCTCAAAAACCTCCTGTCAACTTGTAACACCTTTACATAAGACGCACAATTGTTTGGTCCTATAAACTTAAGTCCAATAAAACCATTTGTTATGATATTTAGACTTATTTAGTGTTATATAAAGACAACTTAGTTGCAGTGTTTTTTTTGGGTGCAAATCAGTGCATTAATCTGTGAATTAAGCTGATTATAACATAGCTAAACCATGAATCTTTAAACTTCTAGTGGAGATACAGATGGGAGAGTACCAGTGACAACAAGTAGGTATTCAATAGACAAACTACAAACATCAGTGAAGACACCATGGTATCCATGGTTGACCGAAGGCGAGGTAGAAAACCTTCCATTCAATCCTCATAATTAATATAGTCGTATAACAATAATGACCCAATTAAAGATTCATGGAAATTTATTGATGTTATTTTCAGGTTGGCGGATATGTTGTGGGATACGAAAACCTAACCTTTGTGACCATAAGAGGAGCTGGACACTTCGTGCCAAGCTACCAACCGGCTCGTGGATTGGCATTCTTCTCTTCATTCTTGAAAGGAGAGCTTCCTTAAATAAGTAAAACTTCAAGATTAGTGGGAAAAGATTGATCTTTCAGTCAAGGATTCAAGTTCTAGTTTTTGTTATATTACATCAAATCTTTGTTGCAGCTTATTGTTTTGTGTATTCGATAATAACGGGTATCATTTATATTTTCATGTTTTACATCCATCTTTATTAGTCCCAATATTACATGTGCAAAAATTACAATCTACCATGAACAGATTGACAGAAAGTGGAAAGGAAAAATGAGAACTTGATTGAAATTCATGGGTACATGAACAAATGGATAAGTAGATGATCAAAAATACAATTGAAGCATTTCTACAAACAGTTGGTGTGCAGGAACACGTAACCATAAAAAGTTTGAGATAAAATGGTAAGGAAAAATGACAAGTTGATTTCAATTCATGGGCAAATGTACAAATGGTTAAGCAAATGATCACAATTCACAAATACAATTGAGGAATTTCTACAAACAGTTGGTGTGCAGGAACATATTACCCATAGATATGAACATACAAGATACAACTACACATGCATGAACACGACCAGTTCTTCCTCGTCAGCCGGAGATTGTAATCGTAGCAACTGGTGGATCAAACTTGACCCATTTCGGTTCACAAATGAATTTTTTTTTCGTCAATGAATTATTTGAATAATTGTGATTTTTCTTATAATAACTTAATCCTTCTCGATTTTGATTTCTTACTATGATGTAGGGTTGGTTCATCTGAAGAGCCCACACCATAACTATTTAAAACTGAAATCAACGAATTTTTATTAAGGTTTACCGGTGAAACCAGATAATTAATTTTTTTTGGTAAAATCAAAAAATTTATATCTAAAATGTTGATTTTTGTTTAAAATTCATATTTAAAACCAAATAATCAAACTTCACAGATGAAATAAAAAAATTCAAAGATAAAATCAAATAACCAAGTTTATTTATGAAACAAAAAGGTCAAAGGTAAAATAATAATTTTATTTAAAGTTCGTAATGTTATTTTGTGTATAAATTTTGATTGTTTCAAATTTTTATCAAAGTTTATAGGTAAAATCAGAAAATAAATTAGATAATTAAATAATGTAATATGATAATTAAGTGAATGGGATGTTTAAAGATTATGTTATCAATATATATAAAAAACAAAAATATTAAATTAATAAAGTTTGTATTATTTATTTGATCAATAAAAGAATTGACATGTACATATCACAATTTGTAAGCCATGTTTTCAAAGTTTTGGTCACGTGAATATTATTACTAGTATATTATTATTTAGAATAGTATTAAACATTTACTTCATGTTTTTAAATTCCATTAAAATTTAAGTTGCAACTTATTACTATATACATATAATTTTTTAAAGTTTACGTTTGAATTTCACAAAACTAACTGATAATCAATTGATAGTCACGTTAAAATAAAATATAAGCAAATCATAAAAGTTGTGGAGTAGTGGTTGAAACCCTAAGGATGTGGTGGAATATATTATCTGTCGGGATTCGATTCTAGGTATACACAACAATTGTGGTTATTGAGTTTATTATGATTGATTTTTTTGCAGTCATAACTTTCCTGGATTAGTATAAGTGTAGACGAGGACACCCTTGAAAAAGAATATAATATAAGCATTGTGTCCTATTAACATAACATAATACATTATAAAAACTAATAAGTAACGTGAGATCCTATCGTTCTCTTAGAACTAAATAAAATCATAAAAAAAAATCAAGGGACAGGAATAAATATAATTAGGATGAGAAGTCTGGGTTCTTACATTCAAAATCAAAATATATTGCATTACACTGCATGGACACACTTATCGTATTACTATGTGTTAAAGGGTCGCCACATCAACCATTGTGGCTGAAAGTTCGTCTCTCGCCTCACGTTAAGCCCATGAAACACAATGATCCAATGGACGGTTTTTGTAACACGATACTTGATTTTTCTTACATTTTTAGTATCTTACTTTTCAATTTTTAGTATATAAACTAATTTAAATTGTTCAATGTCATTGACTTATTAAATAATAGAAAAAATGTATGTGTGAGTGTATAATTATGTATTATATACAGATTTATTGTCATAAATCACGATTTGAAAGACGTCATTTCCTCACCGGGGCCCCTAAAGCTTAAAGAGTAATCTCACCATTATGTCATGACTCAAACTATTTATTAGAACATTGTTACGAAATTATTAAAAATAAAAATATTGCTTACTCCTTTTGAGTATTTAAAATAAATTAATTCCAAAGATCTTCATATTTAATTTTAAATGTCCGACGGTCAAATTAAGTCGATTGTTGAATTTATTTTATGAATTGAGTATGATAAATAATTAAAATAAAAATTAATAGAATGAAGCCAATTAGCCCAATGCAAAGTCAAATATGAGAATTAAAAAAAAGTTCAAATACATTGCACCATTAACATGATTAATTAAATCATAGAAAATAAAATATACATTTTTGGGTTGCTTGAAAAAAATGGGATATTTCTTATATTTTGTTCCATAAGTTTGTTTTTAATTCGTTTTTAATATAAAGTATCTATGCAAAACAAATTTATTTGGTTTTAAATTAGGCATCTAATCAACCTCATATTGTAATATATTTTCAGTTTTGATCGATCTATTGCTTAAAAAAACAACCTAATTAAAGTATTTTGTTTTATTTATCTTCAATATCATGTTTAGATAATCTTTTTGTTATTATACTAACGCACAAGTAATTATGGTTTCTTATAAAACTTTCATACACAGTGGCGGATCCATGATTTTTGTCCACCGAGGTCCCATTAAGTTAGACTAAAGGCGCGTAAATTCACCCGACGTGTTTTGGGAATTTTTTTAAGTTTTTTAGTTGATTTCAAAAGATTTTCTTAATGTTTTTGTCTATTTTGAGAGATTTTCTTAGTGATTTTGTCGATTTTGAAAGATTTTTTCGGTTTTGTATACTTTTCTAGTGATTTTGTCAATCGCAGCAAGATGAGTCCCTTGGAAAATTTTACTGGAGGAACTAAGGCTAAATTCAGTATTTTTGATATTTTTTAACCTGTATAATTATTATTTTTAACATTTCATTGGGGTCCTTTGGACCCCACCTTTTCCATGTTGCATCCGCCATTGCACACAAAGACTTATAACATTATGTATTGACATGTAAACTTTATAAAAAAATAACATTTTTAACAAATAAAAACATTAATGTTATTTGATTCTCAAAAAGTTCTAGAAAAACCATTATTTCCC
Organism: Silybum marianum; assembly: GCA_036898165.1. Taxonomy (NCBI): domain Eukaryota; kingdom Viridiplantae; phylum Streptophyta; class Magnoliopsida; order Asterales; family Asteraceae; genus Silybum; species Silybum marianum. The sequence continues at coordinate 5,481,009 of CM072533.1, read as the reverse complement.
ATGGTTGTGTATATTGTCGTATTTTCATTATCCTTATTTTCTAAAAAATGTAATATAATTATAAACCAACTATTTAATTTTTTAAGCTAATTAATTAATTATGTTTTCTTATAATTCTATTTGACTTCTTTCTAACAAAATTTTTGTTAACAATACAAACCATTAAATAGAAATATCAAATAAAATATCTGTTATTAAATTTATATTTTACAAAAATAAAATTCATTTATGAAACATTAAATGTTTAATTTTTATGATAAAAACAAAAAATTTATTGAATATTGATATCATAAATAAAAAATAAAGTGCTTTATCACTTTAGATTCTTTCTAAATATCATGTCAACTATTTTTTTCATCTACTCTTAACAAATTTAAATAGTAATCACTTAACATAATCATTTATAAAAGAAATTTCAAATACGAACTGAAAATTGGTTATGATCGTGAGAACAAATGAGAACGTAACAAGTGTTTGAATATATATTCAGACTGAATATATATTATATTTTTTTCAAAAAAATACGTATCGAACTCTCATTTCTTCTAACATTTATAACCAAATTTGAGTTCTCAACTCATCCAATCATTTATATTTAAATAAAAAATTTAGTATTGGATTCTCAATTATTAAATCTCATTATAATAAATTAAAAAAAAACATATTAAAACCTCTTGTTGATGGGTAATTTGTACGATTGTCTATTCAAACAAAAGTCAAATAAAAGCAAAACCAACAAAGTCAAAAGATTTCTTTTCTCACCAAAAACAAACTCGTGCTTTATCATTAATATTATACATTTTCGTATTAAAAAATACTTTAATTAACTACAACCACCAAAATATCCTCAAGTTATACAACACGTTTTGAAAAACAATATAATTATTTTATATGTTGCTTAAATAAATTTTCTTAAGAATTGTATACAATTTATATACAACAAACCACATCTAAAAGTCGTATACTTTTATTTAATTACTACTTTTGGCAAAAAGTTGAGAATCAGACTCTACAAGGAACATGCCTCCAAAAAAATTAATATGATAGAAATTTATTGGCTCATTCAACGGTTAAAGTTAGGACGTCCCACGCCCAGGGAAAGGGAGTGGCGGATTTAGCTGAAGATCAACGAGGAAGGGACCCCATTAAAAGAAGAAAAAAAATTGTATATTAAACTTTTATTTTTCTTACCTTCTCACTTAATTCCCCCTCAGTAAGTTTTTGCAAGGGACCCACAACCCTAATTGACCATTGCCGACTCCAAAAAGGTCTTAAATAAACCAAATAACCAAAAGAAAACTTTTTAAATCAACCAGAAAAGTCTCTTGAAATCGACCAAAAAAATCTAAACTCTTTCAAATCGACAAAAACACTAAAAAAATTCTTCAAAATCGACTAAAAAACTTTAAAAACCCCTCGAAATGGTGTAATTAGGCTAAAAACATATCGAACGACTTTGCACGTTTTTTATCTACCTTAAAGGTGATCCCACTAGACAAAAATCATGGATCAGTCTAAGAGCGGTGTGTATCTATAATCAAAACTATGACATATCTTCTATTTGGATAAAATTGCATCATTTTTTTACCAACCAAATTTTAAAAATTTATAATACAATCCTAAAACGTATATTCAAAATACAAACCTTTAAATAACTTTTCACATATTATATTTTAGACATATTTTTTTAAAATAAACACTTAAATGTGTACTTTTATAAAACTAAAAAAAATACTTTATTAAGAGCATGTTTTGTATGTATTTATGTGATGCATAACGAAACAGAAATACCAAAAAAATGCTTTCAAAAGAAAAGTAAAAAAAATGAAAAATGTAGTTTTTCTTTTTAAATATTTCTATAAAAATTAAAATTTAAAGGCGGAAAAAAGGCGGCTGATGCCCTTTTTTCCTGCTGCTTTCCTCTTTCGTATCTGCATATAAACTCTACTCATCATTCTCCACCATAATACCTTCAGCTCCATCTCTCACCATGGATCCACAGCTGCTAATGCCGTCGCCGGCGATGGACTTTGACTTTGACAGCACCACAACTTCTCCCTACGCCACCGCACCTTCAAGCCCTAGGATGTTTTCCGGCAACTTCTTCTACAGTGCCCCCACTAGCCCCACCCACTCCTCTCTCTTCCACCACCTTTCTCCGATCAACTCCGATGATGCCCAATCCACCATCGCTTTTCAAAATCATAAGCATCACGATGAAGAAGAAGAAGAAGAAGAAGAAGAAGAAGAAGATGATATTGATATGGATATGGATTTTGCTTTCGATTTTAGTGGCCAGTTAGAACGGCCTTCTATCTCCGACGCCGATGAGCTATTTCACGGGGGAAAGATCAAACCGTTAGATCCACCACCACCACTACGTCTACGATCATCCAATGATCCACCATTATCTCCAAGGAATTATAACAAGAAATACGTTGATAATTTCTCAGAGACATTTCATCGAACACCTACAGATCAAAAAACCCAAAACCCATCTCCACGTGGAAGAGAAAGAACAACCACCACTTCCACCACCACCACCACCACCAGACACAAAGCATCAAGGTCTTTATCGCCGTTAAGAGTCTCCGATATGTTACCGGACGACGGAAACAACCAGAAAGTCTCAACAAATAACCAATCATTCCCGTTTGGGTTCATGTGGTACAACAAATGGAACCTGAAAAACCTGTTACTGTTCCGGAGCACATCGGAGGGGAGCGCCACCACCAGCAACGACCCATTGAAGAAATACGCGATGATAACAAAAGGAGAGCAGGATATGAAGAACTCAAGCTTTAGAAGCAACGATGGCGGTGGTTCTTCAGTAGGTGGGTCTTCACGGACGATGAAGAGGAAAGTATCTGCACATGAAATACATTATACGGCGAACAGGGCGGTGGCGGAGGAGATGAGGAGGAAGACATTCTTGCCGTACAAATCAGGGTTACTGGGTTGCTTAGGGTTTCATCACAATCTTCATGAAGTTTCAGTTTCTCGAGGAAGAAGATGATGATGATGATGATGAATTGTTGGTATAATTCATTTCATTGATTTTGATTTTCCATGTAATTAGTCAAAGGGCAGTTTTGTAAAACTGCTTTTATTTTTTTTAAATAAATATTTATATATATTTTTTTTTGCAAAAGAGTTGAAGTTGCTCAATTCAACGATAGGAAAAATAAAAAATATATGGTATGATTTTTAATCAAAGTCTTTTTATATCAAATTCATTCAAAATAATTTTTAAATACCCGTTTAGAAAATGAATATTCGGGTTTGATGAACTTATTGGATATTTATTTTTAATATTCGTTAGATCATCTCAATCAACAGTTTAGATAAAGAGAGAGAAAAGTTTCATTAGAAACTCCAATTTGATTAGAAACCCGAGAACTATATGTCCGTCCACAATGTGTCGTTTATCCATCTTTAGGATGAATATTTGTAATGGATATGTTATTCATAATGAATCAGATGAATAACACGTTTATATTTATGTTAAGTATGTCAGGTGTCGCTCTATGAGCAGTCCTAGATTCCTAATCATTTTTAGGTTTTTAATAAAATATACGCCTATGAGTGTCATGTATGGAAATCAACTCTGCCCTACACAGTTATTGCCTACAAATAAAAGTTTTGTCTTAACATAGGCATTACTGTCGTCGCGTTGGTTTAGAGGTGGGGCCGGTGAAAATGTCGTGGGTAAGATGGGAGGGAGATTGTTGGTGCCAGTGGTAGATGGTACAAAATTTTCATCATTCGATTTAAATTTGAAGATTGAAAATATGATCTGTAAGTTTGAAAAAATAGTACACTTTGAAAGTTATTTTCGTTTAAAACTTTTAATTTTAAAATTGAATCAAAAAGCATAAAACTCGTTTTAATATATCTATTTATTTTAGTTTCAAGTAGTTTTGATATCAAATTCGAAATTTACACAAAAATCAATGTAAATTCTTGTAGTTATCACTAGCAAATAAAACATCATGGAACGACTGAAGATCCAAAATTTTGTGACCCATATAACCACTTGAGTTGTGGTGTACTGCGTTAGGCTCAAAAGGATGTGATGGAAATTTTATCTTCTTCGAGTTTGAATTTAATACTGGCAAAGTCCTTGTAACCATGAAGATTTACTTACAATAAACATAGACTATTTAGATCATCCGAAAGATTAATCGGTATATATAAATTAAATTCGGTTAAAAACTTATTTATTAAAATTTGTACATTGAATTATGTTAAAGTTGATTTATGTCCATTTTTTAGGAGACCCACATGCATCATGCTCATCATTGTGCCTACTTTAGTTTCTAAATATATTCCTTCTTTTCCTTTCCTAACTATATGGCGTCGGTAAAACAGTAACAGATTCAGGAATAGAGAAAGGTCAAAATGTTATTTAAAAAGAGTAAATTATATTTTTTGTCCATATGGTTTGTTGAAAATTTATATTTTTGTTCGTATAATTTTGAAATTACGACTTTTATCTGGTATGATTTATAATTTATTATTATTTTGGTTCTTATGATTTAAACTTTTTTTTTCGTCTCTGTAGTTTACAATTTATTTATATTTTCGGTCATTCATATTTAAAAGTACCAGTTAGTCTTAGAGATGAAAATAGAAAAAAATTACAAATCATAGGAGCTAAAATCATAGTTTCAAGACCATAGGGACAAAGTCTGTATTTATGACAAACCATAGAGACAAAAAAATGTAATTTACTCTTTAGAAATAAATATGTGAAATAATAAATTGTGTTTTTCGTCCCTAGGTTTGTCATAAATTTGCAAATTTCGTCTTTGTGGTTTTAAAATTACAGTTTTTGTTCCTATAATTTACAATTATTGTTATTTTCATCCTTGAGATTAAGGAGTCGTTTACAAATTGCTTATAGGTAAAATCAAGTTATTTACCGGGTGATATTTTATTCATCAAAACGATATTATATGCAACAATTTACCTGATAAACGCTAATTAAAAATGTTCACGGCCGTTTTAAATAGAAACTACTTTTAATAGCAAGTAAGAGTCACTTGGACCAAAATTGAAATTTACACTAAAAATAAATGTATCTTGATTTCATTATTTTCAAAAAGATCTTAATTTTATAATATATATCAAAACAATTATTACAAAAGGTGATCACTTTTTTCCATAAAAGCAAATTGGAATTTATAATTTTTGAAAACATGGACGAAAAGGTTGATTTTTTCAAGCGTGGCATTCAAAAATAAACTTTTGCAAATAAAAATGGTTACTTTAAAACCAAGTGTATAGTAAAATCAATATTTTTTATAATTATAATTTCATATTTAAAGAGTGTTTTGGTTCGTAGTATGACCAAAAAGAATGTTATTGATTAGACATAACAAGTTATTTGTTTGATGTTTAAAATGACTAGGACTTAAACAGTACTGGACATGACTGGATTGAACAAATTGTTCTTAAATGGTGTTTAATGATTTTCTATGGTGATTGGTTGTAATGGAAGGGAGAGGTGGTGATCATGGTGGAGGCGAAGGTGGTCGTCGGTGGTGGTGATCATGGTGGAGATACAGGCGATATTGCTCGATGGTTGTCTGGCCGACGGTATGGATGACATGAAGATGGGTGGTGGTGATGATAGGGTAGTGGTGGATAATTGGATACGGAGGTGGAACTAGTTGTGGAGGGGCTAAGCCGCTAAGGTGGGTGACATAGAGGAGGTAGAGATGTTGGTGGTTGATGTGGTGGAGTAGAGGTGGTAGGTAACTGATGGTGGTGGATGTGGTTCTTGTTAGCGGTGGTGGTAGTAACGCCAATGGGTGGGGGAGGTCGATGGTCGAAGGTGATTGTGGTGGAGGGAATGGTTGTGAAGGATGTGAGGATGGTGGACAATGGTGGCAGCCAATAATGGTGGATATAGAGGTGGAGGTGGTGGCGGGAGGTGGTAGTGGTAGTGGTAGTCGATGGTGGTGGAGGTGGTGATTATGCAAGTGGTTGGCGGCGATGGTGACCATTAAACCAAATAGCAAATTATGATTATAACAAATAATGTTAGATGATAAAAAATTTTAGTTTGTCTCATTCTTGTGAAACAAAAAAAGTATTTTTTTTTTCCGTCCCATACCATCCCTGTCCTACGTGCATCAAGCACAAAACAACGAATTTTTTGTCATGTCTCATGTTACACCAAACGTGGAATACATACAGTTTTCTTTTATCTTGTCTTGTCATATACAGTCTCGTGTTCCAAACACAACCTAAAAATTTAAATTTAATAATTGAATATGACAAAGTTTTTGTTGTGAGAATTTGACATAACTTGTAACAAAATTTGATAACACCTTGCAAGATTAATATAGGTCTTATGATCTTATATGATAATAATATAATAGATGATTGGGTGATTGCCATTCTTGGTAGTTGATTTAAGATATAGTTAATTAAGATTAAGGTATGATTAATTGAGATTATGATGGTAATTGAATGGGAATTTGTCTTGCTTTAGGATTCATGCCACATTCCACTTTATGGATAAAAAGTTGGTTTTAACTTTTTGAAAGCATGAAATTAAAGCCTACATAAAGGCAAAAGGAATTCAACAAAAGAGACAAAAGAATTATGGGATTGAGAATCATGCATGATGCAAAACATTTTATTTATTCTTTTTAAAAATTATTTGAGTTAAATATGTATTACGTTTGATATAATCCTCAAGGTTTCGGATTCGAGATTTGAGAGTGGTGGTTTTCCTAAAAATGGTGGAGTGGGGGTTTATCCCCTAAGATGAAGGTTCGGGTCCCGCATACTGCCCATATGTATGTCACTGTGGGTCCGAATCACTAACTACTAACTTGCCGTTCAAAAAAAAAATGTTCGTTAATAGAGATGAAATGAGCAATAAGATGACATTTTAAACTTTTTTAAATTATATTTGGTAAACTATCTAATAATTTAAATAAAACCTAATTGGTAGCTTGAATAGCTGTTAGCTAAAATTGATAATGTTTGATCCTTAAACGGTTACTTTTGTTTTTTTGTAGGATCCCAAGTTCCTGACCCCCATGTTCCTGTAACTAGGGGTGTCAAAAATAACCGAAACCAAATAATCTACCTAAACTATGCGATATAGATTAAATGGTTTCAGGTTAAACAGTTTGGTTAACTAAATAAGGATTCTTATTCAGTTATTTTTTTTCTTCTAATTCCATTAAAATAACCACACAACAGATTCTATATATATTCTTTATATTTATTTTTTTAAAAGTAACATCAAATACATATATTATATATTATTCCTTTACAAATTTTATTGTTATATAATATTTTTTACTTGATGGTAGATAGTGTTGTTTGTTATATTATCTTTTTTACTTGATATAATTCATACTATGAAGAAAACAATGTCTTTTAGCGGATATTGGTTTTGGTAGATTATGTTTGTTTACTTAATATATGAATGTATGATATCATTATATGTTATAAGCAATGGACACTAATTTTGGATATTTTTTGAGAAAATGTCAAACGAAAACTCTGAATTATTATTTTGTTTAACCAATTAGCAACTGAATAACCCCAAAATTGATTTAACCGTCCGAATAACGCCCCCAACTAGGGATGGTAATGGGGCGGGTATGGGGCGGGGACCTCGATCCCCATCCCCGTCCCCGTCCCCATCCCCGTTGGGGATTAAAATCACATCCCCAATGGGGAAACGGGGATTTTTTCCCCGTTTATATAAGTTATTTTAGATCAAATACGCGAGAGACCACACACGTTAAATTTATCATATTTCCAATAAACATAAAATCAAAATAATTTTAATTTAATACAAAAAAAAATCACAACATTATATAATAATTAATAGCCTAAAACTAAAAGAAATTCAATTTAATCCAAAAAATACTTGACGTCACACGTACCAAAACATATAACGAGTAATATAAAATCATATAAAGTAATATACAAAACATAAGTGTAATTATGTTTTGACTTGACATCAAAAATAATACACACTAACATCGAAAATAAATAAAAAATTTAGATTCTAAATCTAGGTAGGAAATATGAAACCGTGAATTACCAATTTAGTTAAAATAAATAATATATATAATTTATTAATTAATATATAACGGGTACGGGGCGGGGCGAGGAGTGCGATACCCTTCCCCGTCCCCATCCCCAGTTTGAGAAAAACGGGGATCCCCGTCCCCGTCCCCATCCCCAATTTAGCAAGGAATCCCCGTCCCCGACGGGGGCGGGTGAACCGGGTTTCCCGACAGGTCGGGGACAATTTCCATGCCTACCCCCAACTGCAACTCTTCCACCCTCCGACACGGTTGAGCAAAATACAGCAAGCACACCACGTGATTGTGTGTGAGAGAGAGAGGGAGAGAGAAGTAAGTGAAGGGGCAGAGGTCTATACGCAAACCCTTGTGATTTTTTTTTATCTCCTGGCCTAGGTAGGTAAAGTTTAGTCCACTATATTAAAATTTTACTTTTCTCAAGTAGTAAGTCCACAATCCCACTTCTCCTTAGGTTCAGTCACCCAGATAAGAAGGCTAGTGTTCCGTTATTGAGTAAAGTGTCAATTTTGTACCGAGACAAACTAACCAATTCCCATACCAACCGTACCAATTCAGTTGGTTTATAGTACCGTACCAATATTTAAACTTGGTTGGTACGTGGTATTCGAAGTAGTGTACGTGATAATACGGTACCGTATTGTACCGACATATTTTTTAATTATCTATTAATTATAGTTTTATCAATAATACAACATATTTTGATCTTAAAATTTATATAGCTTTTTTTCAATTTTTTCTAATTATAGTACGGATGGATATACAAAACTTGATTGGAATCATTCGTCATCCTAACAACCTTAGTAACTCGTTCATACCTTCACGATGTATCGTCGCTCCTTAATGGTTGTTTTAACTGGACTACTAGTGAGTGTTTGTATTATATTTGAATGTTGTATAGATAGAGAAAAGTTGTACAATACATATTAACATGTTATTTGAATGCTCAATCATTTTAGTGTTTTTGGATCTAGTTGGTAAAGATGTCAATATAAATAAATTTGTAACTTCAACTTTTACAATATTTGGTACAAAAGCATATCATCATTTACCAACCGAAAAAAAGTTGGTGTCAATTTTGTTGGTATCAACTGTAGAGATGGCCAAAAACCGGGCTCGGGCCGGGCCTCAATCGGTCCCAGGCCTCAACAGTAATTTTCGGACCGGACATTTTGTAAGTGGTCTCGGTCCCAACGATTTCAAGCCGGCCCGTTTAATGTGTTATCATAACCGGTCCCGGTCAGGGGCCAAAACCGGTTCCAAACCGGGCCGTCAATAAAAAATTATTATTTAACTTTTTTATAAAAACATTAATTTTATTTATTAATTTAAAATAATCATTACATATATGTAATTGAGTCACTCAAATACACCTTAAAACACATTTTATTGTAGTTTTATGGTTGGTTTTCAAACAAATACACTTAAAAAATACGTTTATATTAGTTTTATAATTGATTTTCAGTCAAATACATTTAAAAAATACGTTTTGTTATAAATTGTAATTAGTTTTCAGTAAAATACACTTATAAAGTTGGAAATACATATATATATATATATATATAAATACATTTTTTTGTAAAAATTGGGCCGGTCCTACGAATCGCTTCAAAAGTGTAACCGGTCCCGATTTTCAGTCCTATAACCTGTCCCAAGTCGGGCCGGTCCTCCACCGGTCGCGGGCCGGACCGGGCACATTTGGCCATATCTAGTATCAAGTATAGTTGGTTGATACTTGATACATATTATAAAGTTTACGTAGCAGTCATAATTAACTGGGACATAATATATGGAAAAAGACATACCATACTATATTCACCCCCAGAAAGATGGATCCACTCCAGGGCTTTTTTTTTGTTTTTTTGTTTTGGCAAATAGAGGATGTTAAAAAGAGAAGGAAATGATAAAATGACGTTTTTTTTCCCTCTTATATAACACAACTTACAACTTAACAATTGTTTATATGAAAGACCAAAACGAAATAAAACGCATATGCTAAGATTTTTGGTATTAAAAAAAATTCAAAAGAACCAAAAAGACCATAGAATCAAATTGACCAAAATGAATTTGTTGTTGAAAACGATATCAATTAGGATGGTGAATCTATGTATAAAATCCAGTGGCCGATTTGTGTGACCAAATACATTTACAAAAGTCAAACAAGTATAGTCAATCACCACCACCACCCACTGAGTGCACATCAAGTCATACTTTGGACTTGTAAATTTGTTACAGATAAATCGTACCATTAAAAATCAAATGGAGAATTACATTTTTGGTCCCTATGGATTACACTTTCCATCCATAATGGTTCCAAAATCAAAATAAATACAAGAATGGTACCTGTGGTATGCCATGACCCACGACCACCTCCATCGCTGGTGAACCCACCGATTGAACAGTCGTTGGTAAACCTTCACTACAAAACATATGGGTATTTTTAGACGGAAAATTTCGTTGAAAATTCGTCGAAAATGTGAGTTTTCGACAAATAATCTTGATGCCAAAAAATTTGGTCTAAAAACGAATTTTGGACAAAAATATTTGTGGAAAAATCTATTGAAATTACAAGGGATTAAACTTTAGACTTTTGACACAATCACCAACCACTTCTGGAATCAACACCAACTCCCTTTCACTGCAATTAAAAAATAATCATGGATTAAACTTCAAACATGAAGAGTTGTAGAAGTTCATGAAGAACAAGTATGTGATCAAGGAATCACTTGATGGTTTATTGTTTGTAGAGGAACAAGTTTGTTTTGATTTATAAATGTTAGTGACTAGAGAAAAACTTCGTTTGTAGACGTTTTCTTTGCAGGTAGAAATATCATATCAGACATTTTCTTTGCAGGTAGAAATATCATATCGTTCAATTCGTTAGTAACTCGGTGGTAAGACCTTGTGTGGTCTTGGCTTCTTTTGTTGTTTTAGTTTCTTCTTGTTTAGTTTAGGTTAGCTGTGTTTCGTGTTAGCTTGCTTCCGGATTAGAGATGGTCAAATGGGACCGGCCCGGTCCGGGACCGACAAAAGCCCGGCCCGGCCCGGGAGCGGTAAGGACCGGTTATAGGACCGAAAACCGGGACCGATTACACTTTTGGAGCGATTTGTAGGACCGGCCCGGCCCGGCCCGGGACCGGTCATGGGACCGATTGGGACATGCCCGATTTTTACAAAAAAATTGTATTTTTATATATTTTTTTATATGTATTTCTAACTTTCTAAGTGTATTTGATTGAAAACTAATTACAATTTATAATAAAACGTATTTTTAAATGTATTTGACTAAAAACCAAATATAAAATTATAATAAACGTATTTTTTAAGTGTATTTGTTTGAAAATCAATTATAAAATCACAATAAAACATGTTTTAAGGTGTATTTGAGTGACTTAATTGCATATATATAATGATTACATATATAATATATTAAATTAATAAATAGAATTAATGTTTTTATAAAAAATAATTTTTTATTGAAGGCCCGGTTTGGGACCGGTTTGGGCCCGGGACCGGGACCAGTTACGAAAACACACTAAACGGGCCGGCTTAAAATCGTTAGGATCGGGACCGGGGCCGGTCCCAAAAAGCCCGGTCCAAAAATTACCGTTGAGGCCCGGGACCGATTGAGGCCCGGCCCAGCCCGATCCCGGTTTTTGGCCATCTCTATTCCGGATGGTTTTGCTGCTTACAGAAGCACCTTGTTGAAATATATATTTTAGTTACAATCTTGCCTAGATTAACTTTAATCCTTCTAGTTATTGTTTGTGCTTATTTTGTTGTTTTTATATTGTAGGTAATGGTTGTTCGTGAAGAGTTGACAAAATTGGTATATTGAATTATAGAAGGTGTTACAGTTCACTTATCTCTAAACTTTAAGGGTACGAGAGCAATAAAGCATATCATGAGTTCACTTATCTCTAAACTTTAAGGGTACGAGAGCAATAAAGCATATCATGAGGGTTTCTCTAAAAATTACTTTTAACCATAAAATTAGCATTTCCTTTTATTCTTTAAAACAATAGTTATCAAATTTTTTAAGAAGCAATTGCAACATTTTTCTCAAGAAACATCGAACATGATTTAATCGTGATTACGATTTGTTTTCTTTCTGTTCAATACTGATTTGGTAAAAGATTATCAATAATACTTTAGAGTTGAGATGTTCAACATGGTATCAGAACCTTGTTACAGCCACTTACCTTTTTTTATCTCAAACATGTAATCGAGAATTCGAGATTTTTTTTTTCTATTGTGTGCCGAAAAGTTTGACCGAAAGAATAGAATGCTATTTGTTCTTAGTCGTGAATTCAAGCATAACAATCGTCTCTTATCTGAAATGAAACCCAATCTTGTACACACGGGTCAATAAAACACAATCGGGTTGTACTTAAAAACTTTTTCATTCCATAAAACACACCCATAGAGCAAAATCCAAAGAGTAAAGCATAAATCTTATGTTGCTAAGTTGAAATGTAGATCAATCCAACCAAACAAGTCTATTATACCTTATTCAGAGGCCAATCCCTGTATTCAAAATACAAGATTTAAAACTTTGTTTACAGCACAAATGCAACAGAATTGAAATGAAAACAAACAAAAACTTTCACTGGGTACTCATTTTTCTCCAACCGTATCGTAAAAAAAACATCATTTTGCCAGCTTGGATATTCAAAGTACTCATGTTTTGCAACAAAGAGCGTATAAATTAGTGATTTTGTTAACAAAATTTGTACACATAAACTTTCGGTTCTTTATCTTACCAGAGTGGCACTGTAGTTCATCAAACCATCGATGAATAATAATCACTCGTTCACCAATCGTGAAAAAGAAACATTTGGATCTTCTTCATCAGAATCAAATTCAACCTGCATGAAACATAGGATTAAAATCAAGATACCATTTTTAGGAATCTAACTAAAAGTTACAAATTTATGGGGATAAAGAAAAAGGTTTACATTTTCATCTCTAAACCACCCTCCATGGCAGTCGCGTTTCCAACCAGCTTCCGTGAATCTAAGTTCTCTCTCCCTTTGCTCTCGGTAATCTAATGAAAGCTGCATTTGAACAACGTCCTTACCAGATCCCTCCATTTGAACAGAGGTCGAATTGGTCAAATCATATGATCTCTCAGAGATTGGCCATCTAGATTGACTGTTATTTGCAGCACTTTTCTCAAGATAACCATTAAGCACCTCCAAAGCGGCTTTACGGGTTTTCTCAATCAACGGTTTGTTAGCTAAGTTTGTCTGTTTGGTGGATGTGTTACCAGTTTTTTTGGTCATGGAAGTTGAATCTAGTGAAAAGGCTATTCTCTTATTCATCTCATTTTGTCTTTCTTCTTCTCTTTGTTTGACCTTCTTTTCCGCAGCACAATGACGGCTTCCTTTCATGTGCATCTACAAATTGAGTTACAAAAAGTATCAAAAGTTATTGGCTGAATGGACATTCCTTGCATGTCGTATCACATTTGCAATATTATTATGTATTTCTCATGACACAAGTTTCGCTTATTAAGTTTTAGTTCCATCCTGTTCACAAGCAAGTTTGATGAAATGGGTTTCAGGCTATGGGTTTTTGGCAACAATAATGATTTTGGGGAAACTCCGGTGAACATATAGATGTAAAAAATAAGGGCTTGTTTGTTTACCTTTTAACAGTTCCATTAAGAGACGGCATTTGAATTGCTAAGCGCTGAATCATGTTCGGCAAAAAACAGGTCCGCCTCTTAATGGTTCCAAAACCCTCCGAATGATGTTTGTATCTTTGGGTCTACCTTAACCATTCAGATCCCTGATTTCATTTTGAACAATTACCGAACAATTATATTTCATTTTGCATTATATCATAAGAGTCTTTTAATCATTCTACACCAACCCATTCAGCAACTGCCAAAAAGCCCCTAAGCCGGTTAATCCTATCTCATGCCCCCTCTACTTCAAGCACACACATACACAATATCATCTACCGACCATGAGATTTTCAAGATTAGCTGGTTTCATTACAGTTTTTGATCGAATTTACTAATTCAGAAAGAATCCTCATGGTTTAATTAGATTACGTTCGAGTTTCTAATCAATTATATAAGTTGAAAACATTTTGGGGGAAAAAACATGATTTGATAATTGAGCTTGTCGTCCTGATTTTATCTGAATGAAAATCCCTAAATTCAGGAATCAGCTTTAGAGGATTTAGGAGCAGGGACAGGATCTAAACTTCCCATTCCAAATTTAAAAAGCCACTAACTTTTTTTCATCGATCTAGAGGCTGTAATACTGCTCCATTTTAACAATTTCTGGAACCAAAGCAAACTGAACTTAATATACTTGAATCGATTTGGCATAAGATAGTTATACAAATGTATGGGTAGTCCACATATCTAGATCACACAGAAAATAGAAATCCAGTAGTTAAATTCTATCGTAAATGGGGGATTTTTAGGGTTAGGGTTAAAGAGGGTAAGAGAATAGCATACAGACAGCATGAGAGGAGTATCGAGGACCGGATTATGACGGCAGACTAGGCAGGCATATTTTCCGGTAGGAAGCTTCTTATAGGAAGAATGATCGGCGGCGTCCAACAGGAGATCGTCGACTCTCCTTTTCCGGTACTGTGCTTCTCTTCCCCAACTGTCTCCTCCGAACACGCTCATCTTGCACAAAGTTCATTCCATTCTTCAACCTTTATTATAATTATACCCCCTTCTACTTTGCCGTTATTACATACACAAGGGGGACTAGGAATATTCCATCCATCCGATTCGAATCCAGACGCTCTTAACAATTGTAACCATTAAATTTATCAGGATTGACATATTACAGTAAAAAAACCTTACCGAGATTAGTCTGGGTTTTGCCTGTGATACCCTTTACAAAAAAAAACTTATGTTTTTCCTACGAAAGTGTTTATCAACTTATCACAAGTCATAAGGGTTTAACTTCTTGAAAATCTCCTTATTACCGGTTTGACACCGATATAAGCATTTTATCCAAACACTCAGAAGTGTTTATTCTTGTATGGTACCGGTAATAAGTCTAATAAGTTGTTTTTATAAGCAATCCTAGAAACCCCCCAAGTACAATTCATAAAGTATTACGTCAGCTTTTATTTTTAAAAAGTAAAAGGCAAATATATTAACAAAATAAATGTAATACAACAATCGCAAAATCTAAGAGGAGGAGCTTTCTGAACGAAAAAAACACAACTAAGTGAGGCTCAAGAGACAGCGTACGTAGGAGAAACAAACCAAGCCCTAAGCAAAAGATTGAAATTGAATTTCGCCAAGAATATCACCACAAGCATCGATCCTTTTGAAGATCTGAGCATTCCTATAATTCCAGCGAGAGTAAGTCGTGATCCAAACAATAAATTGCCAAACATCCTTTAACGGGGTTGAAACAGATCTCCCATCATCATAAAGAAGCAACTCGGAAGTTGAAGCAAACGGATCGTAACCAATATTCCACCATCTAAAAACATTTTTCCAAGTAATTGAAACAATCTCATAGCCGTAAAGGCAATGGTCCAATGTCTCGATAGAATCCTTACACAATGCACAAAGCATCGAGTTAAGATCAATACCTCTAATGCTAAGCTCCTAAGATGGGTAACCTGTTTTGAAGAACTTTCCAAATGAAGATATTCACTTTTCTTAAAGCCAAGTTGTTCCAAATGATAGGTTTATCCAAAATAGAATATTTTACGGCTATAATTACTTTTTCGTTATAATGCTATAATGATTTCTTACAATTGACAAAGTGGTAACTCCTTATTAAAAAAAAAAGTATATTAACAACAAAACTATCTTTCTACTTTTGCTTTTGGAATGGGTGGTTTTCATCATATATTTTAGGGTATATTATGTTGTTAGTCCCTATGATTTGTTACAAATTGCTATGTTCATCCTTATATATTTGAAATTGTGTTTTTCATCCTTATAATTTACAATTTATTGTTGTTTTTATCATTGTATTTTACACTTCACTTATATTTTCGTCCTTTATACTTAATAGATAGATGTTGGCATCAAAGACGCAAATAGCAATAAATTGCAAATAACAGAAACGACAACCACAATTTTGAAACCACAAAGATGAAATTTGAGTTTTTAACAAATCATAGGAACGAGAAACCGTAATTTACTCTAAATTTAGTTTGTATTTATTTATAAATGTTAATAACTATAGAAAACCTTTATTTACAGACCTTTTCTTTGCAGGTATATAAACCAGATCTTTTTTATTGGATCTTGAGAAGAATTAAGGAAAGTTGTATTTAACAAAATCTTTGGCTCACTGTTCCTTTTTTGATGTCCCCTTCAGAGTTGTGAGTTGTTCTATTTGCTGGTAGCTTGGTGGTAAGGTCGTGGAAAGTCTTGGCTTCTTTTGTTGTTTTAGTTTATTTATGTAATTTAGGTTAGTTGTGTTAGCTTGTTTTCGGGTGGTTCTGCTGCTTGCAAAAACACTACACGTTTTTTTGTGTGTTCGTTTGGTTATTAAAAAAATTGTTTGCTTTTCAAAAAATTATGACCAGATTCAGTTAATTAGATGTACAAAGCGATCAAAGTTAAGTATAGTTACATAATGTCACATTTAATTTAATTTTTTTAAACCATCATTTTAAAATTTCAGTCCCAAATCCCAATCCCAGATAACAACCACCATAATAATCATATTTATCAAACATGACAACACCCGCTTTAAAAATTAAAACTCCACCATTCATTTTTAGAAGCAAATTTAAGACAATCATTAAATTATCATTATGATCATCATAAATACTTTTTTGATCATTAAAATGAAAGTTTAGGTCTTTTAAATATAATTATTATTTTTGAATTAACTTAATAAATAATTAAACATTAAATATCAATAAAAAAAATTATAAAAACCTTAATAAATTTGATAACATCAGTTAAATAAAAGTACCAATGACCGTAGCAACTCTTCCAACGGCTTCCCATTTGTGGTCCCCACGATCTCTTGCCCATTGAAATTTAATTAGGAATTAGTACACCATCTTTTTTAAGTAGGGGTGAGCAATTGACCCATAAGAACCGGTCCGAACCGGAACCGAACCGGGACCGGGACCGGAACCGGCACCGGTATTGCCCAATCGGTCCGGTTTTCGGTTCTCCAAATCCTCCATTTTCGGTTCCGGTTCCAAACCGGTTTTGGTGCCGGTTTTTCGGGTAATTAACCGGGACCGGCCCGGAAGTTTAAGTGACCAATTAATTTCGTTATAATTTAAGGTAATTACTACTTCTTTTTTTAGTATTTTATAATTTGTTTATAAAATGATGTCATTATAATTTAATTCTTTTGTTGTTAAACATATTGGCAATACAAATTTCAACTATGGCGTCCGAGTCCGCGTTTAGCACTAGTGGTAGAGTTTTAAATGAGTATCGAGCTAGTTAGTCAATTTTGATAGTTGAAGCTTTGTTGTGCACCCAAGATTGGGTTAGAAACTTTAGAAAGTCAATAATATACGACAACTACGATATCTTGAAGGACGATGAATAACTTTGGGTATATTTTGTTTTCCGCTTTTGTTTTTTTAAACGGGTATTACTTTCTATTAAATACGAACAATCTTTTCGGCTTTGTGTTTATATAGAGATTTCACAAACTTTAAACAGAGTAAATGACAATGCAATAGGGGAAGAAAACAATGGAAAATTATAATATGATTTTTGTTGGTTGATTTGTTATTAAACTATGAATATTTTGGGATTACTATACAGTGATGCCATTAATTAGAAGTGTTCACGGATTAATGCACAATAATATCATGGATTAACGTAAATTTTGTTTAAAAGTGACGTTATATATTAATGTTAAAAAAATTGTCAAACAATAAAAAGGATTGCATGAATTATATAGCGATGTTATTGATTAAAAAAGAAAAATACTAAATTCAAGAAAAACAAATGCATTAACAATCGGTTCCAACCGGGTTTTTGACCGGAAAACCGGGACCAGGACCGGCACCGAACCGGCACCGGTATTGCCTATACGGTCCGGTTTTCGGTCCTAGCAATCTCTTATTTCCGGTTCCGGTTCCAAACCGGTTCGGTGCCGGTGCGGTTCGGTTCGGGCCAAATGCTCACCCCTATTTTTAAGTAATAGATTACATACTACAAGAGAGTAGCAATTAACTATTGATTAAGTGATCAGAATAATTAAATTGATTTTTATGATATAGTATAAAATAAAAAAAAATT
Organism: Silybum marianum; assembly: GCA_036898165.1. Taxonomy (NCBI): domain Eukaryota; kingdom Viridiplantae; phylum Streptophyta; class Magnoliopsida; order Asterales; family Asteraceae; genus Silybum; species Silybum marianum. The sequence continues at coordinate 5,462,703 of CM072533.1, read as the reverse complement.
GTTTGTTAATTGTTTAGAGTGTAAAATGAGTGTAATCAGGGTTTTAGTTAAGGAAGGTCCATAATACAAAACGATTCAACAGGTTTTGAACCATTAAGAGACAAACTTATTTTTTGTCTCTTAATGTAACGGCTAAGAGGTAAACAAATAATCCCTAATAGATTATTTGAGTTGTTTTGAAAAAAAATATATCATGTAAGATTTTAATTCGATTAACTTTTTTAAAGTAGAATTCAAGTTTAAACTTGAATATTTTGACACTATCGAACTCGATGCCTGTTTATAAACTCGAACTTGCAAATGATATGTTCTTTTATTTGACTTGTAAAGGTTAATCAAGTTTACAGATAATCTGAGTTGAACATCGGTACTATAAAACTCGACTCGTTAAATTAAACAAGTTTTGTGTCAGGTTCGAGATTAACTCAAGTTCGAATTATTTACATCCCTATCTATAAAAACATCTTCGATATATACACTCCTTATATCAGCTCTTCGACCCATGAGAAATAACGATAAAGATTCCCATGTAGAATTATACGATGTGTTTTATCTTTTATATTATTTCGTCCGGAAATAAATACGTACTACCATAAATAAATATTCAAAGTACAACCATTACTCCACACAGTACAATCACACACAGTGATTAATTAATTATTGAAAATTCATAAATATTTTATTGTGATAAATGATTTTAAAGTTGAAATCAAATAATTTAACTCCCAAAAAGAACATCTTAAAATTTTCATCTCAATTCTCACGCCTCTCGCAAATTATGGTGGATTTCTTCCTCGTGTGGTGGTGGTTCACCATGGGTGTCGCTGCCACGTGCGCCGGCGGTGGCAGAAGCTTCACCGGCCGGCAGGTTCTCCACCATAACCGGCACTGCCACGTGCGGCGGCGGAGGTGGGCCGAGCCTCCCGTCGATACAGGAGGAGCATTTCGTCTCCACCCATCCTTCAAAGTCGTATTGCCGGTGACCCATAATTTTCCGACCAGAACAAATCTTTCCGATCATCACTGCGATTGCTGCCAACACCATGATCACCGCCAGAGCTCCGATCGCGGGTCCGACCGACCCGTGATGGGAATGAGACGTGTAGTCTTGCCGTTCGGTTACCGGAAGTTGCTGTTGGGTCGGGTCAAACGAATTAGGTGTTGTTGACATTGTGTTTGTCTTTCAATTAAAGATTGAAGCTTTTTGTTAATGGCGGATTTGGGGGTGTTTTTAAAGATTTGTGAGGTGCATCATGGAGCAATGGGTGGGGGAATTTCCAAGAAGAAGAAGAGGGAAATGTGGGTTGAATCAAGAAACTTCAACTTGATCTTCAAGATCTTTTCACACTCAGTGTGTGTTTTGTGTGTGTAAAATATCAGAAGAAAGATAGGTATTTGATCTGAATCAAGAAATAAAAACTGGGTTTGTAGCTTGGAGTTGCATTGTTTTTGGGGTGTGTGTGTGTGTGGGGTTGAGGTGGGGCCATGGGGGTGGGGGTTACAGGGAGGGCCCATGAAAAGAGATTCGTAAAAATGGTGAAGAAGCCATAGGCCAAGTTGACAAAAGGTGTGTAACATCTGACTTCATCAGGAAAGGTGACGTTGGGTTATTAATTTTGCGAAATAATTGGTTATTTTGTGTTATTTTGAGAAAAATGGTAGCTTTTGAAATGAAATGAGTATTATATTAAAGCATTTACAGTAGTGGAACCTTTAAAAACTTTATTTGTCATATTTTTTTTTCTGTCATATCATTCTCACTTCAACAAAACAAAAATCTTCATAAAACTCTACAATAACGATTCTTACAAAAATCTCAATTTCCTTATTTTTAATTTATAAAATGAGTAAGAAAACAATAAAATAATAAATAATAAAAAAAGAAAAGTATTGCAAGAATCCGGGTTCTTGTTCAAGCACCTAGGTGCTTATAGGAACTTGTGACTGAACAAGAACATGTGTCTCACGGTGAAGGTTTTGTAAAAACCTCAACAAAAACCTAAAAAGGAACCTCCATTGTCGATGCTCTTAAGGGGGTGTTTACCTAAACACTTATCAGGTAGGGACTTAATGGTAAGATTCAACGACTCAACATTATCACTTACTCATCTGTTAAGATTTTAGTCCATCATAACGGAATCGTATGCAACAATTTACCCGGTAAACATTGATTGGATAAGAATCGTCATCCTCGCTTACCGGGTAAGGCTTTCTGTTCTTGTTATCGCTCTTACCAGGTAGGGTTATTGGTTTTTGTCATATTAATTGGTAAGATAATGTAACTTGTTGAGCACTTACCTAGTAAGCGTTTCCTAAGTTTCATGTTTTAGGAGTCACGAGCTCACATCGAGGTCATATCATTTTTTCAAGACGTGATTTATTGCATCAAATTTGTATATGACATGTATGATTATATATACACACATGTTCTTTTTACTATTACTCAATAAATCAATAATATTAAACAATTTAAATTATGGTATATATTAAAAACTAAAAAGTAAGACACCTTAAAAGTAAGAAAAACTCAAATATCGTGTTACAAAAACCATGCATTAGATCATGACTCTCTGCAAACTTAACATGACAATGGACATGAGTCTTGAGTCATGACGTGCTACTATATTAGAACACTAAAAATGGGTTATTTTGAAATTGGCCTTTTTTTCAATCCAATTATAATATTAATAGTTTTTATCTAAAACAAAATAAATTTTATAACCAATTTATAAATTACATGTCCGTTCTTGGATTGTATAACTTTGTTACTGTGGATAACACCTACTATTATGGATATGTTCGTTTTCAAGAAAGAAAGAAAAAACGATTTAAATATAAGACGATGCATACTAAAAAAAAGAAACATGTCGTACCATGAGACCAAAAAGGTACAGTGGTGTGTGTGGTACACTATATACCTATAGTACTATTTAATCGTACTCTTTTTATAACCATAATTTTTGACTGATTAATTTTTTAGGGTTCATAATTAACCATCTTGTTTAAATTAGGGTTAAACTCTCCAATTTTTACCTTGTGGATTTCAAAAGAATCACAAAATCACAAATTGAAATAAGAATCATGCATTCATCTTAAGACGCAAGCTATAACAAATGACGATATTATCAACCAAAAGTACATATAGCCATGTGTTACTAGAGTGGTCGCCACTTGGAGTTTAATGTGTTATTTATCACCCCATGTTACATGAAAATCATAATCATTTATTACTCTTTTACCTTCTAAGAAAGATTAAGTTCATCAATATATAAATGAATACTTTTTTAATTCTATTTTATTAATCATGAGTGTCAGCATCAGCTTATACGTACCTTGACTAATTTTAAGGATCCCAAAAAACAGCCATGAAGATCCTCAATAACCTTGTAGGAGTCGAGTCGTTGACCTATGAAGACTTACACAAATGTAATAATAAATATGTTTTTTTCTTCAACTAATGTAACAAACTACTAAATTTTCTTATTTGATAATTTGTACCATTCTGACTGATAAAGTAATTAAACAAGTTAAACTTATTGACGTAAAAACTAAGTTCTATAAATTAGGTGATGTAGCGTTGACATGGAAAATGCATTTAAATGCAATGAGATTTCTCTTGGTTTATATTTAGTTTAACAATCGAATTTAATTTTTTCAGTTAGTGTAAAAAAATGAAAACTTCATAAATTTTAATCGACAATCGGTTAAACAAGTTAAATGATGGTCAGCCAAGAGGGGAATTCAAATGGGAAACTTTAGAGATGTTGAGGGATTTTTGTATTAATAAAGGAAATCAATCAACGAAAATTAAAGAAGTCGTTGAGAGAACCTTAGATGTTGACACCCTCTAGTAAATATCAAAACTCAAGATGAAGACTAAAACACCTGATACAACCAATTTTCAACATGAAATAGTTGAAGACACTTTTTAATTGATTTAGAGTCTGAAGCTGAAGTGTTTCATCTGTTGAATAAGTTTTATCTTATTCACTTCATTGTAGAAAAGGACATGAGTCAGAATGCAATACACATAATATTGTAGAAAAATACATAAAGTTAACTCGCTATGTGCGAACAAGAAAAAGTGACGGTAGGGTTATGGATCATGGAACAAGAGAATAGCATCAAACAAGTCACTGTTTGAAAAGGGTCTGTCATTCGACGGGTTTGAGTTATAGGAAAGAGAAGGGAGAGCTTTGAGTTTTTTGATCGAGTTTGAGGATGCGCTTAGGAGCGACCGAAGGTGTTACAGATGATACTGTAAAATTTATCGAAAATAATAAGAGGATGTTGAAGACGAGACGTCTATTTCAGCTTCTTTATGTGTAAATGCATATATTTAATTCACATATAAATAATGATTCAAATAGATTAAATAAAAGAAAACAAATTCATAAAAACAAAAAAAAATTGAATTACATAGAAATTAGTTCTTCATTTCTCCTCCTTTCTAATTTAAGAAAATAATTAGGAAAAAAAAGAACAAATCAAATCGATAAAATCATTAAAAATGAACAAAAAGTACAATCTTATAAAAAAGAAAAAAAAAATATTAATATAGCATTTTATAATAAAATCGTATTTTAGGATGGGAAGAAAATTGTATAATTCTTGCCACGTCAGCGTCTATTCATTGACAAGAGGAAAAAGGATCTGGTCTAATAGGTGCCACGTAAGCAAACATTGGAAAAAGTATTTTAATTATTGGCCCATGCAGGTCTCGAACCTGCGACCTTCGCGTTATTAGCACGACGCTCTAACCAACTGAGCTAATGGGCCATCTTGTTTCTATTATGAAACCATAAATTCCATATATTATTATTAATATCCGATACTTTTAGGCCTTGTTTGTTTTTTCATTTTAAGCTATTAATCACCACTTATGTCTGATTTGTTTAGACGTTTCATAACCATTTTAGAACTGAAATAAGACTTCAGACTTGGCACCTCTTAAAAAACAAACGCCACCTAAATGTAACCATTTGATTAGCCAAAAAGCCTGGTCCCACCCCGACCTTTCTTTTATCTGGGGGGGTAGTAAAAGAATCTCTGTGCAAATGTAGAAACTACAAACTTGAGATTTTGGTGTAATTTTTATTTATTTACTGTAAATTGGTTAAAATAGTTAATCTTTTCAAATAAAGTTATTTAGTTATTTTAAGCTATTTTTGCAATTGAAGTTCTATTTTATCAGAGTTTATGTAAATGATGTCTTACATATTTGGATAAACTCGGTTTTTAGATTAAAAAAAACTTTATTTAAATTTGTGTAGGAATCCACGTTTGTATAGATATACCTAGATTTTTCCTTACTTATGTGTCAAGAGATATTTTTGTCATTTTTCTTTTTTTCCCGTTACTATGGAGTCATCAAGCGTTGGCCGATGCCACCATATGCTATCAAGTGGGACCGCCCCTGATCGATGACCCCACCCCCAACTCTAGTTTAGAAGCACCCTCCATCCATTTCCCTTTTTCCATGTGCCTAAAAGCCCGTCCACCTGACTAGCCGTGGGTCGTCAAATAAAGGGTAGGTTTCTGACTTTTCTTTACAGGAGAGCATTTACCTCACCAGATCCCACCTCTAGGGTGAGATATACCATACTCGTTTAGTTTGCTTTTGTCACTATCTTTAAAACAGATTTATTATTATATTTCAAGTATCATAAATCAATTTAGCATCCAAGAAAACAACAAAGATAAAAGATCAAACTCTTTAAGTCTATATACAAAAAAAATCATGAAAATATCACACATTATTACAAAGTACAACAAATGGATTTGATGATTGAAGAGGTTGTTTCTTACCATCTACTATTTGTGGGGGGGGGGGGGGAGATAATGAACCTAACCTAACAAAATTTGTTATGGTGTGGTGGTTAGAGATGGAGGAGACATTGGCTTCCCTCTTCCCATGGTGAACCCCCTAGTTCCATCTGGCATTCTTGGCCCTTTTGGACTACTTTGTTTGGTTGATGATGTTTCTGAATGCGGTGATCCGCTTGTTTGTGGTGATTGTGAAAGAACCCCACGCCCGTTATGAGTTGGCGTGCGTAACTTTGACTTCCCACGTCCTCGTCCCCATCCTTTCCTTGAACCCTCTTCCGCCTACCAACAATAATTTCAAGATAAAACAAATCACTGGCCGATAAACTAGTCATGTTAGGTAAAAACTAGGTGATAAGTTAGATGACAAGGTAAAATGACCTAAAAGGACATCTTGAAATATCAACTAGAAAAATATGGGGGGGAGAATCGGAGAAAAAGGAAAGAAGAAAAAACCTTAAGCTTATTGAAACACTACTTCAGGTAGCTTTTCAAAAAACTAGCTTATGACCAACCCAATAGGTTTTTTTGCTGAATCTATCTTAGAAGTAAATGGGAATTGATTAGATTTCCAATTGGGATGGAAACATTGCACACTACCATTAAGATTTATGATCTGAAACTGTATTTGGACCCAACCAGAAGGGTGGTGCCTATTGGTTTAAGCTTGGACTCCAAAAGTCAAGAGTGCCTGGAGGTCCCAGGTTCGAATCCAAGGAGGAATAAAAACCCCCTTGGGGCCACGGGAGTTCAAATGTGGTGACTCCGAACTCACGAGTGGTCGTCCTGGGATCAGTTGGCCCGCATAGTGGGTTGGATATCCAGGTTAATAAATAAAAATATACGTGGAACCCCATTAGATTACTCTCCAAATTATCCCTGGAGCAGAGAGAAAAAAGGTTCCAACATATATTAGGAGAAATATTCCAAGCCCAACCGATATGTGATTCCAACACGCTCCCTCCAACATATGTTAGACAGACGCACATTAATGAATTATCCTAGAATATTGACTATTAGTCCCTAGAGACTACAGTGGTAGACCTTGACTCTGATCCCATGTGATAATATGTGGAAACCTCATTGGATTACTCTTTAAAATAGTCCTTGAGAACAGAATGGAGGTTCCAATCTATATTAAGTAGAAATATTTCCAGACTAGCCAATATGAGACTCCAACGTCAAGAGTCAAATATATGTAAGCACAATGAACTTTAAAAGGATGGGATTTCATAAAATTTTGCATTTGGCATGACTATATTTACGCACTTACATTATTGTCAACAACAGCTTCGATCACATTCGTTTGAGAAGATTCTTCAGACACATCGTATGCTTCATCACTTTCATCGTCAAGTAACTCATCAAACTCTGACTTCCTGCTCTTCAATACAGACTTTGGCTGTACATTTGATTCATATAATTCGTATACAGTTTATAAACAGTAAATTGATCTTTTAAAATAATTAATTACGTAAATTACTAGACATTTAAATCACATACTGAACGTCGAATCAGCAACCTAACTCTGAGCCCTTTTCGCCAATTCCTTTCATCATTTAACTTATCAACCTGAAAACCAACTTCTTAAACAACATTTTAAGAAATCAAACAACTTCAGTTTTTCACGATATTGTAATAGAAACGTACTGCCTTCTCAGCCATTTCTGCAGTTTCATACTCCACTAAAGCGTGGAGCTTCAAAACAAAAGAAAACGTGGTTAATGAAGTAATCACAGAACACAAGACATTCAACAAAATGGGCTTTATAGGACACCAAATATGTCTAAATCTCCTAATAAACTGCTTTATAAGACTTATGTTTATATGACCAAATAATTGTGCGTCCTATGTAAATATGTTGCAAAAGATTGAGCGTCTAAACAAGTTTTTTAGGACTTTTTTTTAAATAAACCGTCCTATTTAGTCTTTTATATGACTTTTTTTTAATAACAAAAAGTGTGTTATAATAACAAGTATGATGTATTCATAAGACACTTCTCGAAAGTGTCATACAAAAAGCTAATAGAACACTTCATTCCAAAGTGTTATAAAACTTGTTAGGTTTCCCAAAAGTATAATATTAACTTATTTTAACACTTTTACATAGGATGCATGATTGTTTGGTCATATAAAGCAGTCTATTAAGACATTTAGATACATTTGGCGTTCTGTAAAGCTGATTTTGTTGTATTAAGATCAAATGAATTAAATCGTGGATTACTACTACCTTGTTACTAAAAACATAATCTCCTCTAGAACGTGAAGAATTAGGCTCCGGAGGATGGCAAATACGAATGGCTTTGACACTAGAAGAAAAGAAAATTCAGTGAAGTGTTTTGAAAGATGAAATTTGAGATCAATTATGGGTTCCAAAATCTACCTTTTGACCACATTAAAGATTTTCTCAAGGTTTTGATGAGAATGATCTTCCGGAAGATTCTCAGCAACAACAGTACGAGACTACATGACAGATCGAATATTCAAAGTTCTAAGAACTTGTAAGATAGTCCGTTAGTTATATATACAAGTTAACTAACCTGCAGTTCTTCTTTGTCTTTCTCCGTGAAGGGGTGTTTACGCCTAACTTTTTTGCCATCGTTGCTTACAACCTAGCAAGGACTTGATTAGACCGAGGAACAGAACAGAACAAAAACTTCTTGTCCTTTAGTGCAACAATTAGACTTATGACAGGATAGGACTGAGTGGGACAAATATTCCGCTTTTTTGTCCCACCAAAAAAGGTGAAACAAAAATCAGGGAGATGAGTCAAGATAGGTAAATTACTAAAATACCCATGTCATATTAAAGCTTTACAACCTTCCACAATTCTTTCGTCCTTTGGCCCTCAAATGTGAAAACTTACCAACTTTGTGGACGAGCAAAGAGCTTGAGCGAGCAAATGATTGTTAGTGATGCAAGATTTGACTTTCTTCATAGATGCAATAACAGATATAGGAACTGTAACAACAAGGATGTTCATTAATTGATCACATTATTTACACTCATCTTATAAACTGTATACATGATTCATTCACTTGTTTATGTTATTTTGTTTCATTTTGTGAGTCTGATCTTCGTTTTGACGGTATCAGGAGGTAGGATCAGAAAACTTTCCTCCGGGACCCACAAAATGGAAATGTTAAAAAAGGCTAAAACAAATAGTTTAAAAGATTTCTTGATCTCACCATAGCCTTCAGGGTCCTTACTAATGTGTTTCACGAGGGATTCGTTTGCAAGTAGGCTCAAGCCGCTGAATTGACACTCGACCTGTTATCCATGTAAAATCTCATTGTATCTAACTCGAACCATGGCCAAAAACCATTTTTGAACACAAGCTAGACACCAAAAACCACATTTTAAACACAAATTTGGTCACCTCATTTTAACTAATAAACTTGTTCATCCTGGCCAATCCAAATGAAATTGAGCGCAAACAGTTATTTAATAACATAAAGTTGCATACCCTTATGGCTTATCCAACAAAAGGTGAGGCCAAACCTCATTTTAAACACAAACCCGAGTGCCCTTATGGCTAGTCGAATGCAAACCGAGGCTGCAAACTTGTTTTAATCACAAAGTCAACCACCATTATGGCCAGTCCAACACAAACCAAGGTCGGAAAGCTCATTTTCAACACAATATTGAACGCCCGTATGGCGAACCCAACAAAAACCAGGGCCAAAAACACATTTTGAACATGAAGTTGGACAATCTTGCGAAATGGAACACAAACTCACGCCAAAAACTCATATTTTCAACACAAAGGAAGATGACGTCGTTATGGCTAATCCAATGCAAACTGATCCTGAACCTTATTTTTAACTACATATACAGAGACTTCAGGGGCCAATCCAACAGAAAACAAAGCCAAACATCATTTCAAACGCAAAATTAAACACCCAATTAAGTACACATAACATTGTTTATTCGAGTAACCATGTTAATAACAAGAAATATGACCTGTTTGATGATTTTTTGCTGAAGATCCTCAGTGAGGCAATTCCTCGAACAGTTGGGGATCACAACATCAGGATTGGAGAAAAACTGCACTTGCTGATCTTGATCACCACCAGCAACATAAACCCAATCAGCCGATCCACTGCCATCATTCCCACCCACACCCAGATAACTAAAGCATGGATAAAAATACCCAGAAACCGGAATCTGTGTATGCGAACTTGGCACAAATTCGGGTGCATGTGCATTGAGTTTAAAAGAAGGAGAATTGGAAATTTCCCCTTTTTCATCCTTCTTGGATGTCTCTTTCTCTCTATTTTCCTGCAAATTTTCTTCTGGTTGTGCCTGCGCCATTTTTATTTCAATCTTTTTAAAAGATTAGATTGAAGAACATGTCCAATCTCTCTCCATTAAGAAAATTTGGACCGTGTGTTGTTTCTCTTGCATTCCCACATAGATTTGGTGATGGGTTTGCATTGACGCGAAAAAATTGCCATGCTTTTCTCTGGGTTTGATAATTGTAATTTGATTTCCATTCTACATTTGGCGCTCAAAAGTTTTCTTCATTTTGATTTTATTTTACTTTATTTCTATTTACAAAATATTATTTTCTTAATTATATAGTACATATTTATAGGTATATTCAAATGACAGCTTCAATTTTTAGCTTCAAAGTAATAAAAAAAATCAACATGTTAAATTTTATAAAATTTTAGCTTCAATTTTTTTTGAAGTATTATTCATATGTGAATACAAACCCTATTCACTTGAAGACAGTATAGACTAGGGGTGGATCTACGTTTGTTTGGACTCTCTTAACTTATTTTCATAAGTATAACTTTTTCGAGAGGTATGAAAGATACACTTGATAAATTTTAAGAAGTATTCAGGGATATTAGAAAATATAAGTAACATCAACCAATTTTTTTAACTGTTGTTAGAGAGAAGAACTGAGTCCGAACATTTTTGCAAACTTCGATGGACATCTTGTAATTTTGAAATTGCAGAGATGAGAAGTGTTGTTTTCAACAAACCACAGGGACCAAACTTGTAGTTATTTGAGAAAATATTTAGAAAACATCTTAAACCCATAACTTTTTTTTTTACAGAAACAACAATAAAAAGACAATCCTACCCATGGATACCAAAGGACTTGGCCTATTAACGTGGGGTCAAATTTGTTTCAAAGATTCTTTTTTTTGTCATTTAATATTATTATTTAACATGCCAAAACATAGTTAATTGCATTCATTCGATCCAATCTGATATAACTTTTGAGTCTCGTAAATCAGTTATAACATATATTCGAATTGGCGTTATCAAGAGAAGAAAACACGCCAAAAATATTTGTTTTTTAAAATACTATATAAAAGGTAAAAACTTAAAGTTTTGTTTTTATATGATTTTTAATAATTAAATAAATAATATATAATTGATAGATTTGATTTGACCTAAATATATTATTATTAACAAGTTTCAACCATTTAAAATAAAATAAAAAAGGGTTGTTTTTAAAGATTTAATTAACTTGTACGATTTGGTTTTTTTATTTAATTTATTTGAGTTTTTGAAACAATATTGTGGGAGGTTCGTGAAGGAATCAAATAACTTGCAATAAATTCAAGATTCTTATGTTTATCAAATCTTTAAACTATTTTTAATATTTTCGTGTAAGATTCTTTGGCAAGTACAAAAAGATAAAGTTTTAGATCATATAGTTTTTTATTTCAATATTATTTTACGTCTAAAATAATTAAAATTATATTCATACGCATCTTAAACGTGATCCACTTATTTTCTTTTTTTGACCCAGATAAATCACAGTAACAAACAAACAAACAAACAAGTTGATTTTTAAAACACGGGAATAACGTTTTTCAGATAACCGACTTATTTTAAGGTTTTTTATTTGAAAAAAAAAAAAATATATATATATATATATATTTCTTTTTTCCATCAAATATTCTGATGAAGAATAGCTCCAAATATTGGTTTGAATGGTAGTTAAAAGGTATCATTAAAAAAGGACAACAAATTGGATGGTTTGCAAACTAAGGGGTATTATTGGAAATACACTAGGATGATGATAGGGCATCTTTGTGGGACTTGTTTTATTTTGTATGTTATGGAACGGATAAAGGATGATTGAAAACGATGGCAATGTATGGGACAAAATTTTAAATTCGGAACAGATTCTAAGCGATTTATTGGTATCTGTTTTATATATAGTTATATAGTGTTGGGTTCATGTGGATAATCTGTTTATTGTGAGACTACATTTTTACAGTTGAAACTTTACAGCACAACACTGTGAAAGTAGCATTCCCAATGTTTTTGTTGTGAAGATTCATTTTTTTTTTCACAATGTTTCTGCTGTAAAGTTTCTAGTATAAGAAAGTGATCTCACGACTCTTACGAAAACAGTCTGGTCTTATATGATCCCAAATCTCATTATACATATACGTAAAAAGGTATGTCTATATATGCATTATATGTATAAAGTAAGTTTGATGGTAAAATTCGTTTACTATATGAAACAACGGCGTTGCTAACACTATTATTTTGAATTTGACAATTATAACCCTTGAGTCACGATAATGGTTTGATTCATCGATTAAAAGACATATGACGGACACAAAGTAATCAGCTTGGTTTTATAACAAGTGAAATTGATAATCTTAACTCTGATGCAAGATATAGTTGTGACCATATAACATACGCATCTTTATAATATTATAAGTTTAAATATGATAATCTTAACTCTGAAAAATCCCTTTAATTTAATGATATGCCATTTTAATTAAGAACCAAAAAGTAATATACGAATTAGATTTATAGTAATGGCCAACATTTTCTTCGAATTTTATTAATATTAGTTATCAAATATAATAATTATTATGAAAATAATGTCATCATTTTTAATAGAAAGAAATATAAGAGGGAGTAAATACTTGATATCTTATGGGCTTTTGGCTACTTTTGAGAATCTTCAATAAATTTTCTCTAATTTCTTAAAAAGACAGTAAGTTAAAATATCTTTAATAAAATTACATTCAATTTTTAACCTATTTTTAAGAGATTTCAATATTAACTATATTATTAAAATATTTTATATTTTTATCATCTAAATATACTTAAATTTTTTTATATAAAATAATAATAATTTAATCTTATTAACAAAAATAAATAAATAAAATCATTCATCTTGACCCCCATCAAATTTTACACAATTTTTTAAACTTTGAATTTTCTATTATTTTCTCCATTTTAGAATAAACATAGAGAATCTCTTAGAACAAAAAAAAACTTAATTTCTCTATTTTAAAAAAAACCTATTGCAACGGTTTAAATGGCTTTTGTACAAAAAATATTCAATTTTATTGGTTTGACCCATTATTAATAAAATATAACATAATATCTTTGACCTATAATATAAAAATATAAATAAAAAAAGAGCAAAGAGAAATGAAAAGTGGCCTTCCAAAATGCAAAGAGACTCTCATGGGATGCCTTTCCCATTCTCAAAAGCCATATTCTTTGCTCCATACTCACTCTTGCAGTCTTCTGCATGTTACTAAATCTACACACACACACACACACTAAGGCCATAATTACACCACATACACACCCACACCCACACACATTTCCATTGTAAAATTACCAAAATACCCTGGTGGGATCCAATTATAATAGCCAAGAAAATATTCAAGATTTCACAGGGGAATAATAATATCCTTAAATATTGCATTCTTAATGATCATGTTTCCTCATCTCCAAAAAAAAACAAATGTATCTCACATGAAGCCAAGAATCCAAGAAAATGGCAATCAAGAAAAGTTTAATAAGAGCAAAAAAAAAACAAGTGAAAAAAGGAACTATCCCTGCAAAATTTTCACTCTTTTTCTGTATAGTTTTTTTTTTTTTTTTTTTTTTTTTGTTGTAAATCTTTTTTTATAATCATTTATGAGCTCTCTCCTACATCAATTAATCGCCGCGATATAAACTATTTATCATCTATAAAGATATATGTAAAAGATTTTATACATTATCTTTGGCTGCTGAAATGTGACCATGACCATGACCTTTCCAGCAATTGTTTTCAGATTTCTCATCTTCTCCATCATCCATGCTGTCACCGCCAGTTGTGGAGGTTCCACCGGTGGTGGCGGTGGTGGTGCAGTTCAGGAGCGGCCCATCTGGAGAACCCGATTGAGAATTTATATGTTTTGATGATTCAACAACATACTGATCTTGGCCAGGGATCCATAAACCTCCCAAACCAACACCAGATGGATCTGTGGATGTGTTTGAGGATGGAAATCTTCGTGTATGAAGCCGGTATTTCTACAAAAAAAAAAAAGATCCCATTTAGTATTTTGTAAAATGTGAAATCAATTAAATGCAAATGGACATATGTGACCAAATGGTCATTGGCCAGTAGTATTCAGGTTACCTGTAGATCCCAGCCTCCCTAGAGGACCAAAGGTGAGGAGGGTGTATGAGTTTTGCAGTATATAAATAAATATAAATATGTATATATATATATATACTTTAAAACAAATGGAAATATGGGGAAAGCTTGAAAGGGTATAGAAATTAGAAAAATAACTTACTTGCAAATGGCTTTTCACTTCATCATTGGTGAGGCCATCTACTCTCATAAGCTCTCGAATCTGTTTAGGGGTGGCAGCTGCAATACGATTGGAACCAATCTTATTTAGAATTATATATTATCAATCAACCATTTCTATTTCCACTTGAAAAGATCCTTAAAAGATATATTGAGTGAATTCAACATGGTAATACATAAAATTTGGAATATCTAATAGTAGCATTCCATTCATTCATTCATTCCCATAAATGCTTGCATAAATGTTAAAAACTACATCCATCCCATGAAAAAAAATGTAACATTTATCGGTTTCAAAGAACCCGTTTAACTATTTGTCAAATGCCTAAAATGTCCTTCACCAAGTACTCAATTTAGTACCACAATTTGGTAATTGCAATATGGAAATCTTGTGGCTTTCTTTGGATATCTCTAATGGGAATTGTTGCAGTTTTGTTAAAACAAGCAATCAATAGTTTTATATATATGTGCAAGATATTATCAAATCTTTAAACAAGCAAGTTAAGTTGTTTGTTTGTTGTGTTGAATAAACAGTCTGAATGACAAAATTGTCTCTATATAACTTCCAATTTGAGTTAAAGATCTAGCATTTTTAACATGAAACAAAATATTAAATTTTTTCAAGAACTAACCTTTTGAGCCTCCAAGTTGTTGCAATGCATTCACAAAGCGTCTATGCAACTCCGTGGACCAGCATCTTCTTTGTTTCCTAGATGTTTGATGATTTTGTGGTGGCTGAGGCTGAAGGGGGCCAATCCGTAAATTTGATTGAACATCGGGTATAGAACCAGTTTTCGTTAAGAACCCATTTCCCCTCATTGGATTCTTGATTCCAGGAGCGATAAGGGAAAGTCCAGAAATTGGCATTTCTTCCTTATCTTCATTCCGATTTGTATCATCAATCGTAAACCCACAATATCCCTTAAATGCGATGAATTCTCTTCCAGAGTTTCCACAATATGGATCACCAATCATCTCATCTTGTTCTTCATCAACTCTCTATATTGAACATATAAATTCATTAATGAATAAACAAATTAAACATATGAATTCATTAATGAATAAACAGATTGAACATATAAATTCATTAATGAATAAACAACTCATTGTATAGCAGTATGCATAACTTTTTGTTTCTCTTTTTTTTACCTTTAGAATTGCTTGCTGAATTGAAGTTTGTTTTGGAATATGGTTTTGATTTGTGTCTGAATTGTTGTCATTTGTGTTCCAGAGTTGGGTAGAGCTCAACCAATTCTTCTTATCACCTCTATCGATTTCGACTTTTGGATCATCATCATCGTCATCATCACAAGTGTTCTTAAGGGGTATAAATTCTTCAAGTACAGGTTGATTTGATGATTTCTTGAACACCATTAATTCCTCTTTTAAAGTAACAATTGCTGAAAAGAAACAAATCATTAACATTAGTGTTAATCAAGTAGCATAAACAAATCATCGAACAGTTGGTGAACATATCTTCAGAATCATAATTCAATTCGTGCAGTTCTACAAAATTCATTCAAAAACAGAATCATCAAACAATTAGAAAGTCCATCTATGAATTTGAATAACATAAAAACCCCTAACTCCAGATGCGATTGAATTATCAAAAAGAAAAAAAAACATTCATCGATCAAATTGTCGATAGAAGTAAAACCCAGCTATAAAATACTCGACTGAAAAAGGGGAAAAAAACAAAAGAACCAACCATCATTCATCAGAAGCATGCATAGAGGAAGCTCGCGTTTGAATGCGTCAATTTTCTTAATCTCCGTCTCTAATCTGCTAACAAAATCATCAACTTTCAATATCTTCTCAGATACGATACCGATTCTCGCCACTTCGCCCAAAAATTGACTAATCGTTTTAGGGATAAAAGTGGGTTTGAAATCCAAACTTAACTCAGGAGGCGGATTCAATCTCCCCATCAAAACTTTCTCCGTTTTTTTCCGATTGTTTTTTTGATCAAAATTGAAACCCAAAGACGAACAGAGGATACTGGTGATCTATATATATATATATATGTATATATATATACTTGTTCTATAGCTCTAATTCTGTGTAAATATGGAGAAAATTTGTAGGGAAAAATCGAATAAAGAACAAAAGGAATCTAAAGGGTTGTGGGTTGGATTAATTATCGAGAGAATGGAGAAATTGAAAAACTCTGAGATTCTGTTTTTTTCACAAGGCCGGATTTTGACAGTGTGTAATTGTGTTTATGTGTGTGCACATCTGTCACTCACTCGGCTCGTCGCGTATTTCCATCTTTTTATTTTTACAAAAATTACAAAATAGGTCCCTCAATTTCAATTGATTTACGGGTTTGGTACATTGATTAATTTTTTTTCCTTCATTATTGATCCAAACTAATCGATACACTTTTCATGGTGCATCTTGTGAACGTCTTGTGGTTGGTTTTATCTTAAATAGAAGAAGATAATGTGGATCGTATTCGTATGTGTACATATTTGGATGTTTATAATGAACGTTCATGGTTGAATTTGAACATACAGATATATGGAATCAGTCGGGTACAAGATTTTTGCTGAGTAGATGCGTCTTTAATTAATCAAAGACCCGTAAAGTCGTCAGATGTGTGTTTAGCTAAATTCCGTAGTTTTGTTGTATTTTTTTGAAGTTTTTGATTGATTTCGAGAAACTTTTTCGGGTTTTTGGTTGATTTTCTTTGTATCCTTTAATATCCTAATATCTCAGAGCACCACTCAAAGTTTAGTGGATGCACTACCTTTCATACACCTGAAAATTTTTATTTGCGAAAATCAGGTGAGCAGGTGCATGACCATACGTAAGCCCTCATATGTTCCCCCTTTGTTTGGAACGTGAATGGGCATGGGGATTATATCTTCATATCCACGGCTAATTGCTTCGAACAGATGTCCATGGTTGTTTGGTGGACATTTAGATTACATGGTCGAATCTATAGCCACATGAGGGTATGCATGTACACATTTTAAAGAGATTGTAGTGCATACCCATAAGTATTTTGTAATGGTAATTCGTACCTCGGTTAAAAAAAAAATAGAAATCTGTCATTACTAATGTGTTATTTGATTTAGGAATAACCATTCTTAGATTTTTTTTAGCTATTAAGCATATATTATACTATAATTCGATCCCACAATCAAACATGCAATAAACATGTTAATTTGAACGATTTGGGGTCGTTTTTATATATTTTCACTTTTTGTTATGAATTTTTAGTTTTAAATTTTTTAGGACCTAAATTTTAAGCTAAGGCTTGTATACGAGCACTTTAGTACTTTCTAAGGTTGTGTTTTAAATTTTAACGTAGCTTAAATTCAGGGTTGTTTATTAAACGCTTATCGAAATCACTTACCTTACTGGTTTGAACATGGTTAGTGTTTTGGTAAAAAAGAAAAATAATTTTTGACATAAACAATAAGCACTAAAAATCTTACATTGTAAGAGTCATTACAATGACCGAGAGTTTTATCCGGTAAGTACTTACCGACAGTCCATTTTGATTACCAGTAATATTACAGCAAAAGTAATTAAGGATGATATCCATTGCAAGTAATGTTTATCCGATAACCATTTGATAAAAGGT
This sequence comes from Silybum marianum, assembly GCA_036898165.1. Classification (NCBI taxonomy): domain Eukaryota; kingdom Viridiplantae; phylum Streptophyta; class Magnoliopsida; order Asterales; family Asteraceae; genus Silybum; species Silybum marianum. The sequence continues at coordinate 5,444,695 of CM072533.1, read as the reverse complement.
CCCTCAATCTCAATTATTAAAAACACTATTTTAAAGGGATAATTTTGTTACTAACAACTTTTACATGTTTTTAGGTTGAAGATAAATCTATATAAAAGTTGTTATAACAAAAAGTGATTTCTTAAAATGATATAAAAATAGACAAATTGCTTATAAGAGGTATCTACTTTCTAACACAACTTTTTTTTATCTATTCAATTCAACAATATATTTTAGTATTTGTGTTAAAAGAGTTTGAAACAATTCCTGAATTAGCCTTAAAAATATTATATAGGAGACAAATCAAATATACAACAGCCTACTAGATTTATGACTTAAAAGCCAATGTCCTACAAGCGACTATATACATTATTCCATCCCGAACCAACGCATTTTAATACTTAAGTGAGTGCTTAGGTTTTCTGAAATTTTATATCTCAAAGAAAATGAATGGAAGCAGATACATTTCATACAGTTTATGGACATTGTCTTATACCTCTAAATATAGAAACCTTACTTTTATAATGTTTTAGTTTAGATTGAAAATAAAAACACCTTCATTTCTATATTTTTAATGTTTTTAATGTTGAATTGAAGATACGTGTTTAAAATGAGAAAATCTGTTGACTTTTTAAAAAGGAATTATTGCCACACGATTAATCATGCTAAATTTTAATGGCAGACAAAATATAAGATAATAACTAACTTTTTATATGTAACTATCTTTAACAACGATAAATGTTTTGAAATGTGACCAAATTTTAGACGCCAATTTATTTATCAATCATAAATCTTTCAAGCTTTAAATATTCATCGTTATGGAATCTATTTATAAAAAAATTATAATCATAATAATAAATAAGCATTTTAAATCACTTCCAACACATGTATAACACATTTATAACGTGCGAAAGTATGAAAACATAAAAGAAAAAGATTGCTTGTTTTAGAACTGATAGAGATCTGAAGCTTGTAATTGTTAATTTTATCCTTAATAACATAAGTTATATTTTACTATAGATATTTAGACAATTATCAAAAAAATCTATTATAAATAATATACTTATTTTTAAACAACAAAATTTTAATCATTACTCATCTATATCAACAAATTTTCAACAATTTCATCTATTTGTTCTCGAAATTATAAAATATAAATATTAGAGTTAAATTCAAATTTTATCTTTGTGGTTTATAAATATTAATGGATAAAATCCTTCAAAGATTTTTTTAACTATTGACGTCCCTGTAGTTTCCATTTTATAACATATATATAAAATGGAACTGCAGAATTTAAAAAAATATTTAAGGGACCTTATTTGTTAATATTTGTAAACCATAGGGATCAAATTTGAATTTAACTTTAATTTTTATAATGTAATAAATAACTTAGTAAATATAGTTGTTGATTTATTAGTCTATAAATTAGATTTTATTTTAATATAATCTTGTATTAAATGTTTTCATTAAACAAATAATTTATTAACAAACTAAATAGTTTATTAAAAAGATGGATCTCGTAATAATGCATATATACATTGTGATAAATAACAAAACTACAAATAGGTTTTGAGAACTCATAAAAAATCTTTAAAATAGAAAATGAAACTGTGAAAATTTTAAAATAAAAATAATTATTATCAATTTTAAAGATTACAATATTGATTATGGTATTAAAATATATTTTTTAGGAAATAAAATATCGATTCTCTAATTAAGTATTTATGTTCAAAATTTTCTTTTGATAGAAATATATTAAATAAGTATTATCTTTCGTTGTAATCTTTTTTGTGTTTTCCAAATTTGAAGATTTTTATGTTATCTTTCTTATTTTTTCTATTTTAGAGAAAAGTATTAGAGAATCTGTCGTGCAAAAAAACATGTCCAAAAGCTATATTTTTAATTTTTTTTTCATTTTGGGGAATATGTTATTAGAGATGTTCTAAGATTGCATAGATTCTCCAAAACATTTCCAAAATGAATAATCAAAATTCAAAATTTCTATAAAATATTGTATTTAATTCCAACAAATTATTTTTTGGGAGATTAAATCATTAATTATATTATTAAAACAATTCATATGTTTAATAAGATATTATTTATTTTCCCTAAACATTTCATTTCAAAGATTCTTATTAGTGCAATATAGTAAAAAAATCATGTCTCTCTCATGGTAATAATTTTTGGAAAGTTATTCAATTTTGGAGAAATTTACACTCTCGTATGTTTTCTCCATTTTAGAGAATCTCCAAAAACTTCCTCCAAATGAAAAAAAGTAGAAATTTTGTTTTTTTAGTCCAATAAAGAGAAAATATGAAAGAGAACAAATATTTTATCATCACTCTTATTCTTTAAATTAGATATATAAGAGTATCTCCAACAAATTTTCCAAAACTTCTCCAAAATGGGGAATGAAAATTCAAAATCTTCAAAAAAAATTACATCAATCTCCAACAAATTCCCTATTTTGGAGAATTCATCATTGATTAAGATACTAAAATATTGCATTAATCTATTAAAATATTTTTATTTTTTTTATATATTTGTTTTCAAAGTTTTTTATTGGTGGTCAAACTTAGTAATCATTTTTGAAGTTATCTCCATATTAAGAAAAATCATTTCTTTCTCATACTTTCTCCATTTTGGAGAAAGTTTTGAGGAAGCTCTTGGAGCAAAGTTTTTGTCCAAAATCCTCATATTTCTCGTTTTCTCCATTTTGGGAAGCTCTTGGAGATGCTCTAATAGAGAAATAATACTTTGAGTAACCTACAAATTTGGTCCCCATGGTTTGTCATTTGTAACACTTTTGGTCTTTATAGTTTTGAAATTACAAGATAGATAGTGTGGTTTGTAAAAAGACTGGGTTTAGTCCTTGTCTCTAACGATCATTCAAAAATCCCGTTAGATGAGGTGCATTTTGTACCTTTTACAATATGATGTCATTTTTTGTTTAAGAATTAAAAAAATTAACCCATCCATTTAAGTCATACCATGTATCCCAATACTTTCCGGCCATCTTCTTGAGACAAACCGAGCCCTTCCGGTCATCATATCTAAGGAACCTTTGATCATCTTCTCCGATAATCTCCCTTAAAAACCAAAATCCAAACCTTAAAACAAAAATCAAAATCCAAAATCAAAGCCAAAATCATATTCGAAACCAAAACCAAAGTCTATTTCGTATTCATACAATACAAAGAGAAAACACATAAATTATATCAAAAATCATCCATAAAAATGGCTTAAACAAAACAAACCCACAGACATACAGAGGGATGAGGCCGCTGGCGGAGGTAGCATGAAGACGGGGGGAGGGGGTCCATGGACCCCATTAAATTGTTAAAAGAAAATTATACAGGGTAAAAAATATCAAAAATAATGTATTTAGCCTTAGTTCCTCTTAGTAAAAAAGTCTCTTAAAATCAATAAAAATCCGAAAAAATCCTTCGAAATCGACAAAAAAAACTAAGAAAATCCTTCAAAATCGACAAAAACACTAAAAAAATCACTTAAAATCAACTAAAAACTTAAAAAATATCCCCAAACACGTCGGGCGACTTTACGCGCCTTTAATCTACCTTAATGGGACTCCAGTGGAAAAAAATTCTGGATCCGCCACTGGATGAGGCGGCTCACATTGTGGCACGTCATTCTCGTTCCTTACCTTGTCCTAACATTTTTTTAATGCTTTACCGTCTTTCTTTATTTCTTGTATTAATGACGTTTGTAGCTCTTAACTTTTTTAATGATATGACTAGGACTTTTCTAGGTGATGACATTGTCGAAACTCGTTAGTTTTCCTCTGTCTTCTTTCAAAAGAAAAACTACAAAACCATAATATAAACTAAACCCTAAAAATTCAAGATACAAACTCAAATCAAGATTGAATTTCAAACTCAATCCTAAAAAAGTTGGGTTTGGAACTTTGGATACAGTCATACCAAAAGTGTTACAAACAACAAACCATAAGGACTAAATTTATAGTTTAATATTTTTTAAACATATGACGTATTTTAATTATTTTAATAATATAATTTATAATAATCTTTAAAATCAAAGATATATAGGATGTTTAGTATTTTTAAACATTTAGGTTTTTTATCTTTGATTTTAAAGAAAATTTGAAGAATGTATTAAAATGCTCAATAAGATGTGAGCTTAGCTCTTATTATTATTTTTATTATTATTAGGCTTACGTTTTTATCACGAAAAAAAAAACACAAACAATTTTCATTAAACTTTTATTTTTTGAAAGTCTATCCTAGACAGTAGCGGAGCTGGTTAACAAAAAGGGGGGGTAAAAAATATCAAAAATACTTAATTTAGCCTTTCGTCCCCCAGTAAAAAATTCAAGGGACCCCATCTTACCCGCAATTGACAAAAATACTAAAAAGGTCTATTGAAATCAATATAAAAACCGAAAAAATTCTTCGAAATCCACAAAAACACTAAGAAAATCGTTTAAAATCGATAAAAACACTAAGAAAATCCCTTAAAATCAACTACACAACTTATAAAAATTTTCGAAACACGTCGTATGACTTTACACGCCTTCAATCAACTTTAATGGGACCCCAGTAGACAAAATTCCTGGATCCGCCACTGATCCTAGGCATTTGGTTAAACAAATTTCTAACAATTTTAAGACTGTTAAAACATGTAATACTGAGATAATTTTTCAATAATCACAAATTGTACATGACTAGATTAGAACATGAGATAAATGGGCTATCTAAGCATCATCATCCACAAGTATTAAAGTTGGTACGGTGTTTGAAGCATGCCTTGGCTCCTTTGCCATTCATTAAAAGCACGTGGGTTAAATAACACTAAGGGGCAAAAATGTCAATCCATTAAATCCGATGAATGGTATAAAACAGACAGGAATCTTCTAGGCAGGGGAATACAAAATTGAGCTATATTATAACACGTGTCTTGAAAGCGAGAAATATCTCTAGAGTGAAAAATATCTTCCCCTTTTCTAAATAATTAAATGATCAAAATGGTTAAAAAAATTATTATACCATATTAAATAAAAATAATTATTTGGTAATTATTTAAAATGAAATTAAAAATTTAAATGATTAAAAGAGGTCCATGATACAAAATAATTCAGAGGATTTTGAAATCATTAAAAGACAAATTTTATTTTTTGTCAAACATGATTCACCTTTTAGTGATTCGGATATTGCCTCTTGATGAAATTGTTAAAGAGATAAACAAACCACCCTTTAGTAAAAAAGAGAGATTTTTCACATTTTATGATTAAAGGTAGAATGAAAAATATTTATTTTTAAAAGTGAATACTTTATTTTAAGACAAACTAAAATAAAATTGTGGACATCTATTTTTGGATTGGAGGGAGTATTATATGGGTGCTAAAAAACCCGACCAACCCAACCCAACGAAAAATAACTCAACCCAAACAATACGATTTCTAATCGAGTTGTAAAATCTTCAAACTATAGATATTGAGTTGAAATAGAGTTACAGTCATTTGAACTAAATCCAACCCGATAAACCTGATATACTTTATTTTTTGGATTTAATATGATTGTTAAGTCTCTATTAATATGTTATATATAAATTAGACAATTATACCATACGTACCTTATTCATATAAATATATTTTCAATCTCTTCTTCATCTCTATAAAACTCTTTCGAATATATGTTCAGTAAATGCAAACATATAAATACAAATTAAGAAAAGTAGTTGCATTTGATATATTAAGATTTAATAAGTATGAATAAGTTGTATCAAGTGATGAATGATAAAAAGAAAACTATGAGTAGAGAAAACAATATTTTTAAGGTTGAGATAATATTTTTATGTATCAAAGTATCAACTCGACCAACCCGTACAGTTTGGATCGAGTTGGGTCGCACTTTAGCTTGTTTTGGCTAGAGATTTTTTTTTTTCAAATCGCAAACATTTGGTTAGGTTGTTCGAATGTTTTTAACCTGGTCAACCCAACCCATGACCATGAGCACCCCTAGAATATCAGTTAGTAACAAGAAATCAATATTAAAACTTACTTTAAATAATATATTCCTTCTCTGCCAAGTCACCTCTCTTCGTCATTCAATGCGGAGTTTTTGGTATGTATGTATAATTATATATATACATACATGTAGAGAGAGAAAGAGAGATAGGAGACGTTCAAACGAGAACAACAACCAAATAAGAAGAATATCAAAACGGCTAAATCTTGTGAAAAATCACATGTGATTTCATACTAACGCCCAACATAAGGGTTTGTACTTTGTACATAATGTGACCCGCTACCTCAGGCCATGGCCAAGATTACATGAACCACAAGTGATTCTAGGCATGATTTTAAGGTAAAATATCACATGTGATTCGACCCTTTTCTTATTATCTTATTTAGTTGTTTTTCTCATATGAATCTAATTATATATATAACTGATAGATTATTTGTTCATGTCTTTGATTCTTATTAACATTACTTGAAAAAGAAACTTGTTAACTCTATAATTATGAACCTATCTCATATACTCAACCCTTTAATTGATTGTGACCAGGGTCGAAGATATCCCAACCTCATTGTTAATTTACAATCTAGTTTTTGGAATTTGAAAGAAAAGGTTCGAAAAACATTTAGTGTGATTCTTTGAACGAAATATAGTGGAATACCATTCGACCATTCATTGCATGTTCAAATCAAGCATTATCATCTAACAAAATAAGACATCATAACCAAATGGTCTTTGACTTAGTGGCATTTTAGTTACTACTAAAACTAGTCTTCCATAAATTGAGGAGTACTAACTTCAGAAAAAGTAATAAGCATGTGAGTTTATTTATCATATCTAATGTCAAGAAAATCAAGGTTCAAATCTTAATTGAATTAATAAAAAAATGTTTTTTGAAACACAATCAACAATAATAACAAGAAACAAAAGCTACAAACAAAGTTTGAACAACAGGTTTTGCAAGAAACAAAACCAAACGAAACCAAACCGCCTAAAATGAAAGACAAAAGGCCCTAAACAAAAACAAGACTAGACCAAAACAACAACCAAAGTACAATCCAACCACCAAATAATTAATCACTACACCAATCGAACTAAAAAAGACTTAAATTCTTTAACTTAATCTTGAACTTATAACCTAAACTATTGCGTAAAAGAATGGCATTTACATTTTCAGTCAATACTTTATTTTTATATTTTGAAGTATAAATTATAAATTATTATTTTCACACTTTTGATGATTTATAATGTAATGTTTACTTAGGGGTTGTTTGTCGGTGGTTGAATAGTTTGATGGAGAATGATTAAGCGGTCAGGATGATTAATAAACTCTTATGATATAATTTAAAATGAAATATTATTGTTCTAGTAATTGTTCAGAATGAAATTATGATGCTTAATAATTAAAGGGTGTACTTTTTGTCAAACAAGATTGATATTTTAATGATTCAAAAACTGGCTTTTAATAAAACTATTAAGAGGTAAATTAATAGACGCTAAGGGGCTGTTTGGTTCGCTGGGAATTTAACAGAAATTGATGGAATTGGAATGACAAATTCATTTGAGCAAATTCTTTAACGTCGTTTGGTTCGCGGAATGAATTGATTGGATTCCATCGGATTCCACCGAATTCCACGATTGAGGGATTTGATTATTCCTTAACATATGTGAAAGATTTTGAATTCCATTTCATGGCAAATGCAACGTAATATATAATTTTCATTTAGAAAGACAAAAATAAATTTAACCACCACTCTCGCCCCGCCCCGCCCTTGCCGACAACATATCCGCCGCCACCACCGCCGTTGCTGCCACCACCACCACCACCATCAATTAATATTATCATTCCACCACCGCTACCGCCACCTCCACCCACCGCTACCGTCACCCCACCCACCATCACGACCACACGACTATTTTTTGTCGTCATAGTCGCCACCCCCACCTCACCTACCCACCACCACACCGCTTATGTTGTCAACACAATTGTCACCACCGATAAATGCATATTTCTATTTTTTTTGCGAGATTCCATTCCAAATCCTATCAACCAAACGCGTGGTCAAATTCTATTCCAATTCCTTCAAAGTCAAATTTCTTTTATGGATTCCAATTCCATCGAATTCCATTCTTCGAACCAAACACCTCCTAAGAGGTTGTTTATTTACCTCTTAACAGTTTCATTAAGACAATCACTGAATCGTTAAGAGGTGAATCTTGTTTGACAAAAAACAAGTTTGCCTCTTAATGATTCTAAAATCTTCTGAATTATTTTGTATTATGAATCTCCTTTAACCATTCAGAGCCCTAACTTCATTTTGAATAATTATCAAACAATTATATTTCATTTTGCATTGTATCATAAAAGTCTCTTAATCATTTCGATCACTTAGGCTATGTTTGGCAAACTAGCTGATGATTGATAAGCTAGCTGCTAGCTGATGAATAAGTTATGTTTGGGAAAAAACTAGCTTATTGTTGGAATGGGTAAAACCCATCACTTATAAGCATGTTAAATGACCAAAAAGGGGGATCTTAAAAAAAATAGTCAATTACAAAAATTTCATATTATAATTTAAAAGGTGTAAAAAAAAACTCCTTATAAATTACTCCAAATAATTAACAATAAAATAGCTTGTGTACATTTAATCAATTACTTACAAAATATACTAGGTTACATCAACCGTCAAACAGGCCTTAGAGCATCTCTAATGCTAAAAATATCTCTAATGCTAAAAAAAAAAACTTGACCAAAAGCTTGAAGATGGGTCAAGGAAAAGCTTTACCATTGGAGCAATTGATTGAGGAATAGGTTGACATCCAATGACTTGTGCAATATCAAGTTTTTGAAGATTTTATGTACGGGATAATTTTCGTATGTTAATTAAAAATAAATTAATAATCTTTTGTTGATGAAAACCCATATGACAAAAAAACCAGACTTTATAAAGACTCGACCATTGAAACGTTAGATAAGTTTAAAAAAAAGGGGGAGGTGGAGGAGCATGTGCATGACAAAGGCACGTGCTTTAATTAGTCTAATAGAGGCAAGGAATCTTGTCACCGGCCCGGCCCGGCCCCACTTCAAGTCTTCAACAACATTTAACACAACCGACTACTCTACTACAATTATTTACAACGGATTTTTAACAGTTTTTTAATTGTTAAGTATCATTCCTGATCACAATTTAGAAAAAAGAAAGTTAATGGCATTCCTATTTATTGCTAATGACACTTTTATAAAATGATTCTTTTTCACATATATTATTATAAAAAATTTATTCTGCTACAAAAATACAATTAATCCCGTGTACACTCTTATTAAAGGGATGTTATTAGCACTTCTTTTAAAAAATTATGTTGGTCGTAATTTTTAATAAGAAATAGGATTTTAGTAACTCTTAATGTTAAATCAATAATTTTTATTGATGTGAAAGTAGATAGTATTATAAATTATAGTATATAATTTCTTAATAAAAAATTATTTTAAATCACATCATGCTTCTTATGTTTTGTGAAGTATGTTTGTATAAAATGTATGAATAACTTATTTGGTTGCAAAAAAATATAACTAGTTTGATCGTGAGTTAATATTGGTATAATTTATTTATTAAATTGTAAGTTAAACATTATGTCCAATTTTTTTAAAAATAAATTTAACATTAACTTATCGGATGAATATGGTAAAGATCAAGAATTTACCCGGTAAAAATGAGGCAATGACTAAAAGTCTTACCCGGTAAGTGAGGGCGACAACTTTTACTACGGTAAGCGCTTACCGGATAAATTATTGCATACAATGCCGTTTTGTGGACTAAAATCTTGCTCGACAAGTAAATGATAGTGTGTGTGTGTGTGTGTGAATGTGTGTTTGTGTGTCTATGAAAGTGTGTGTGTGTGTCTGTGTATGAATGTCTGTCTGTGTGTGAATGTTTGTGTGTATGTGAAAGTGTGTGTGTGTGTGTGTGAAAATGAAAGTGTGTGTTAGTCCCCAAGGAGAGATGACTAACTAAGAGAGGGTTTTGTAGAAGGGGGAGTTGAATATAAAACACACAGAATATACTCTTTTTAAATTTTTTAATATAAATATTAAAAATTTACACACAGATAGTTTGATGCGGAAAAGAACAGGCAGACTATTCTATCAAACTAAACACACAGATAACGATAATTAACTTATACACTAAGGAAGTTAAAACAATCTTGTTATAGCACACTTTGTCACGATCACACAAATAATCACTACGAAGATTTGTTGAAAGCGTGAGATTTACGGGAAGGACTTCAATCTCCTTTTATAGTGCCCGTACGTATGGATGCGAAGTGGACGGTTGTCAAGGTTTCATTTTGGAAGATTATCTCTGGACGAAAGGAAGAGACCACTTCCTTTGTACTAGAATAATGGATGAACCATTCCTTGTAGCACGTAATGTCAGATAACTTTATCTTCTTTTCTTCATGCTCTGTGAAGTCCCATCAAACCTTTTAGCTAAAAGACAAATATTCCTTTTATAAGAATAAAAGAGAATGTCTTTATTTAAGGCTTGATGCCCAAGTTCTTGCTGGCTCACGTGTCTTGCAATTGATGTGAGTCAAGAACTTATCTCTTTGAAATTGCTAAGTGATACATTACACTATGTATCACATCGGTGGATACCTTGTAAGGCTGGAGTTGATAAGTGTACACTTTGCTTGATAAACTTCATCTTTCACTAAATGCCAAAAGTGTACATCCTTGATCTTGTGACTTGATATCACAGCCTTAGAAAATATACCTGCAATTTCGGTGACCAAGATTAGAGTGTCGGTGACCATGACATCAAACTTGATGACCTCATCTTATTTGATGTCCTTAGTACTTTTGATGACTTTTGAGTGTACCATCGGTGACCCACTATATTGGTGACCCAATCTTGACTTGGCAAAATGATCTGAATATTGAAGTTGGTTGATACATCCAAAATTCCACTTTTTGATGTACAACCCTTGATTGAATAGTCTTTGACTCTTCAATACTTGAAGCATATTTCAGACCTTCAAAAGAACCTGTAAAAGTTCATTCATACAAAGGAAGGTGGTTCATCACCAAATCATCGGTGACCCAACAGTGTGTTGTGTGTGTGTCTGTGAGAGAGTGTGTGTGCATCTGTGAAAATGCATGTGTGTGTGTGTGTGAATGTATGTGTGTATGTGAAAATGAAAGTGTGTGTGTGTGTGAATGTGGAAAAGTTTTTAGAAAACAAAAAGTTGGAAAAGTGATAAAATTAGTTTTCTAAATTGAATGTAATTTTAAAAATTGATTTTTTTTTTGTTTTTTTGGAAATTTTTTGAAAACTGAACGAACTAAACGGGTTTTCCAAATATTCATTTTCTCATAAAATTTTTCCTAGAAAACAGGAAAATTTTCTACAACTAAACGCACCCTAAACAATTTACCTTTCAAGTTTTGTTTTTTCCTATTAAGTCATGGGTTTTGCTTTGTTTTTTGTTATTTTTTTTGTGTTACTCAAGATATCTTCAATTTACGTGTTATAAGTTACTTTCATAGCATACGACTAATACTGAACATAAAGAAAATAACAACTATAAACATATTACAGACATTCAAAATGGAAGACTTAAATATGTCAAACACTGATCAAACCTAAACATTTTAGAACATTTGATACCAAGGGAGAGTTTGGTTCGTAATGTTTTTCTTGGATGGAATATAATATATCAAATGAATTTGACTTTGAAAGAACTGAAATACAATATTATCAGGTTTGACTACTTGTTTGATTGACAAACATTGGAATGGAAACTATTAAAGGAATTGAAATGCAATATTATCAAGTTTGACTACTTGTTTGGTTGACATAATGTAGCTTTGGAATTTGAATGAAATATTAGTAAATGACCAAAATACCATTTTTTGAAAATTTTAAAACCAAAATCCAACTATTATAGTTCAGATCAGTGGTGATTAAGGATGGTTAAGATCGGTAGTAGTCGACAGTGGTTAAGATCGGTGGTGGCCGACGATGGTTCAGATCAATGGTGGCCGATCTCATATTGGCGTTGGTTCAGATTGGTGATGGTCGGCTATAATTCAGACCAATGGTGGTTGACGATGGTTCAGATCAAGTAGGGAAAATTAGGGTATATTCGGTTTCATTAGATAATGGTATATTGGGTTAAGGTTATATTTGGCATTATGAAAATCTAGAATTCTATTCAATCAAAATACCATGATATTGCTAAAGAATGTTGAAATCTTTATTTATGGAATTTGATGGATTGAAGGTTCATTTTACTAAAAAGAACAAACCAAATAAAGGAATGAAATGTGGTCAAACGTATTCAACATTCCAATTTCATCAGATTTCTTCAGAATCTGCGAACCAAACGTCACCTAAATCTATTACATCTATCATACTTACACTAACATGGTATGTTAAGCTTTTCTTAGTTCCTGAAATACATACTACTATTAGCTAACGCTACATAAGATCATGGTTTTAGTCTAAAGAATTACTAAACATATGCAACACATCAAACAAAATATTCTTTTAAGGAACTGAAAAACTGGTAATATCATATACTTATCAACTTACACAAATGCAACATATCATAACTAAAAATATACTAATATCTTAATTAGACATTTATACACCAATTTAAGTTCAATTTCATAACTTTCGTTCTTATCTCCACGAAACCATGAAGGCGTCCACTTTATACCCATAAACCGTTTTCTAATCATAGCATTCATACCCTTTCTTTCTTGTGTTACACACCTCTACGTGCCTAATGAGCTAGAAATTGAAAATAATTTCAAAGATTATAGATGAATTACAACGTCAATTAAGTGCTGCTTGACACAAATACTTTTTTCTCCTTTTTCATCTTCATATTTGCCTTTCCCCTTCCTTCATTGATTTCTCTTGAGTTTTGTAGAATAATAAAAGTATACAAGCGACTGACAAATATATCTACAATTTGTCCCTCGTTCTCGACCCTCAACTCTCAAAACAAACGTTGTCGCCCCTTTTCCCACTATTGGCTTTGAACGTACCCATGTTTCAAATATTAACATGTTTGATCCCTGTATTATTTCTTATATAAGTTTAACCCCAAACTCTAGGCATTATAGGATCATTAAGTCCAAGTATGATTTTGATGAAAATCTCAAAGTTTAATCGTTCATACAATAGCCCATTAGGTTGTTTCAATGGTCAACATGATAAATGGGATCATTTATTTGATGAATAGATAACGTGTATTATCGATCATTCAAACGATTGTGTTCTACATTTAAAGCAATATGTATACTCGTTTGTGGTCTTGGTAAGAGAATGTGAAAAGTGGTCGTAACCAAAGCTGGGTGGACCACTCTAAATGTCATGTCTCTAACTAAAAAAATTCTTAATTCTCATATTGTTTGCACAGAGTTTGAATCGTTTTTTAAAAATCAAAATATTGGGCCATACAATTTTTCTCCCAAGGATGCATTAACACTTTGATTGTATGTATATATATATATATATATATATGTATGGGAGGAATCATACGAGAACCACCCCTCTTTAAAGGAACAAAGGGACACATCATATGTGGTCCACAATGTGTCCCTTTGTTCCCTTAAAAATCAAAAGTTCTCATTTGAACCTCTCCCTATATATATATATATAGGGTTAGGTTCAAATATGAACTCAATTTTGGCTGTGAACGTGAGGACGAATCTCAGCCACACATCTTCGGTTATGGTGGACGTGATCACGGAGGATTGACGCGATTCATGGGAGGGTGGAGATTATTAAAGGAGGGGGAACCAGGTCAAAGCCGCATTTATTGACCGGATAAGCCGAGATTCGTCCTCACGTTCACAACCAAAAATGAGTTCACATTTGAACTTTCCTCTCTCTCTCTCTCTCTCTATATATATATATATATATATATATATAAATTGTTACATGTTAATTATATTTGAAAATATTTAAGCAAAAACTCTTAAATTTCAAGAGTATATTATGATCTACCAAATGCAAATCACGAATGTATTAGAAGTTATGGTCTCTTGAGAATTTTTGACTAAAAAACAGGTCCCATACCTGTAAAAGAATCTAGTAAATTTGGTTTCAAGTGTTGAATTCAAATATCCAACAATTTTTTTTTCTTATTCTCATACATAAATATAGAAATTTAAGTTAAATATATAGAAAGTATGAACTAAAATTGGTTTGAAAAATTAAGTGCATTAATATATCGTGACTGGTCGAGCCTTAACCTCTTATAGATTGGTCCCTTATTGGTTTCAAGCATTGGTCCAATTCTTATCTAAAAACATTAATTACCTTTTTTTACTATCGATAGTATGTTCATCTTATTATAGTCATTTTTATATACGACCAATTATTAAAGATATTCATATTTGAGAAAAGAAATTCTTACCGGTAACCTTAGTCGGGCGCTATATGAAACCCATCTCTAAACGGCTGAAACTAACATCTCATCCGAAATTGAACCCGAGACTTATCTAGTTATATTGTATTTGAACAAAACCACCTTACTCTTTTACCAATTGAACTACACACTAGCCTAGACGAATTATATAAATAGTAGAAATTCATAATATTTGAATTGGCGGTGGAATGATTTTCTATTCATTGAGGGGTCGTTTATCCAAGCTTACCCGGGTAAGTGTTTACCAACAAAATTCAACACTGTCATTTCGTACCAGATAAGATTCAACACTAAAATGATATCGTATGCAACAATTTACCCGGTAAGCGTTAACCGTGGTAAGAGTTGTCTCCCTCACTTACCGGGTTAGAATCTCGGTCATTGTCTTTGTTATTATCAGGTAAGATTCTTGATACTTGTCATATTCATCCAATAAGGTAATATAACTTGATAAACATTTAATAAACAACCTGAAAATACAATTTCAAAAGAAAAAAAAATATAATTATGTATATTTATTTTATGGAATAATATAGATTATACATAATATTATTTTACATATAAAATATATTTTCACAATATTGAACAAATGAATCTTTTTCCAAGAAATTTTTGGGTCGCTTTTGTAGAGGATCATAGCTCCTTCTACCAATATTTTTAAACTCGGGTTAATCCGGCTGGCCGAACCGGTTGGATCGGGATTTAGGGTAGTGACTGGGTTAATTGACGTCAGGTTAATGCATATGACCGGCCCGTTTTAACCCGGTTGGGTTTCTCAAAAACCCGGTTTAACCGGTGGTAAACCCGTTTCTCAAACCTGGTTAACCTGTTTTTATATAAAAATTCGAAAAAAAATTTAAAAAAAATGTGTGTTATGTGTGTTTTTTAATGTATTTGGATTGATTTAAAACTTGTTGTTTGTGTATTTTTAATGTTGGAACTTGTGGACATCAAATTATTACTTTATATATATGTATGTACGTAGGAAAAAAAAAGAATTAAAAGAATTATTGAAACCGGTTAACTCGATAGTTGAACCGGTTGATTCAATTAACCCGAGACCCAATTACCACACCGGATCAACTAAAAACGCGTTTTTTAAAACATTAACATCTACAAAATGACAAGATAACGATAAATTAAAGAAAGCTTCCTTGTGGTTTGTGAACCTTATCCATTCCCTACCCCACACAAAGGGTAAATTCGTAATTTCATGATTTTTTCCCGGGAAAAATGTCCGATCTTTCCGTCTATGATGATGATCCATCATCGTCACCACTCACCACCTATATCACAGTGATCAGAAGAAAAGATTATTAAAATAAAAACCCTAATAAGTAAAAAGCTTCACGGGCTTCCCAAATTTCAACCCACTTTCGTTTCTTTCCGTATCCATCTCACTTCACCAACCACCATCACTCACAAATCTTCTCTCCAATCTCTGCGATCGCTGTTCTGCCACGTTCTTCAATTTAAAAAAAAAAACCTCTTATGATTTCAATAATTTCCTCATGATTGGATGTAAAAATCGACTAGTTCTTTTGTTTTGTTTCTGTGGATGATTACAACTTGGGTTCGAGAGGAGTTCTGATTTGGGTAATTGGGTTTTTAGGGTTTTGAAATTTTGATTGAATTCAATAAAGATGGATCGATCTCCACTTACGATGGGGCCAGCGGGTATGGATATGCCTATTATGCACGACAGCGATCGATATGAGCTTGTAAGAGACATTGGCGCAGGTAATTTTGGGATTGCGAGATTGATGAGAGATAAGCAAACTAACGAGCTTGTTGCCGTGAAGTATATCGAGAGAGGTGAGAAGGTCAGTCTTCAAATTGTGCATCTTTATTTTTCTTCAATATTTCTGAAAAATTTCAAGAAATTTAATGTTCCAAAAGATTTGGACTATGTTGGTTTTATTCTGGTTGATTGTTTTCATGAGCAGTATAATAATGGCACCAAATCTTGTGATTGGAGGCCAAAAACTGGATCAGAATGAAGATATATATATATATATATATATCTATTTAAGATAGTTGAGATTTACTAAACAGAAATCTTGTTTCTTGTTAGGTTTAAAGTTTAAGTATTTGATAATAATGTTGCTTTTATGAGCTTGTAAATGCTAAACTGTAAAAATGTATGCCCATAATTAGGTAGTGAGCCAGAATCTTGGAACAGTTGCTTAATGTTGATATATTTGCTATTTATTTATCTAATATAAACAACAAAAAATGGTGGGGGCTCAAATGGGTTAGCCTACTAGCCTCCAAGATCCATTAGCATACTATATTTTCTATAAAAGACTACTCAATCTTTCATAAAAGTTGAAGCTTTCAAAGTTGCAATTGTCAACTTGTAATGTTTTACGTTATTATATTTATATTTCTACTGTTATTTGATTCTTTATTATGAATCGAACAGATAGATGAAAATGTGCAAAGGGAGATTATCAATCACAGATCACTAAGGCACCCCAATATTGTCAGATTCAAAGAGGTTCTTTTCTTTCTTCAAACTTCTTTTTGAGTAATGGTTATATATATATATATGTATGTATATATATACAGGGACGGGTTCAAATGAAACTCAAATTTGGTTGTGAACGAGAGGACAGCCCGGCACGTGTAGACTGAATAATGAATGGGAAATATTCAGACCGAATGAATATTCGGTCTGAATATTTCCCTTCATTATTCGTTCTGAATATGACACGTGTCGCACTATCCTTTGAATGAATATTCAGTCTGAATATTTCCCTTCATTATTCGGTCTGAATATGACACGTGTCGCACTATCCTTTGTCCTCATGTTCGCATTTGAACTTTCCTCTCTCCCTCTCTCTCTCTCTCTATATATTTATATATATTTGAAGTATATAATGAGTAATGGTTATATTGGGAGTTGAGAAAGGTTTGAAAGTAGTGATTTTTCTATTTGTTTCAGGTCATTTTGACACCAACACATTTAGCGATTGTAATGGAATATGCATCTGGAGGAGAACTATTTGAGCGAATATGTAACGCTGGTCGGTTTCCTGAAGATGAGGTTTGTATTTCATTATTATATCTTTCCTATACCTGTACCTGTTTCTATTTATATTCTTATTGTTTACTCATATTTAGTTTTTTCAAAATTTAGCATATCTGTAGGGTAGAGGTCAGGTATGCGTACATCTGACCACTGACCCCACCACCAGGTGGGATATACTGGGTTCGTTTGGTTTGGTTTTATATTCATTGTTATCCGTGTTTTTGTTATGTTTGTATTAACGCAAAAATGGTGCTTGTGTTACAGGCGCGTTTCTTTTTCCAGCAACTTGTATCTGGAGTGGGCTACTGTCATAATATGGTATTTAACTAGTAATATCTTGATTTACATCCTGCCTTCATATATCGATAAATCTTTAAAGTAATAGTACAACATAATGTAAAGTGTGTTTTTTGTATCATTTTAGCAAGTATGCCATCGCGATTTGAAACTGGAAAACACACTTCTAGATGGTAGCCAAGCTCCTCGGCTGAAGATTTGTGATTTTGGGTATTCCAAGGTACAAATTATCGATATTTTCCCTTTTTTTTGTTTTTTTTTGCTCCATCTGAAACAGTATTACTTGATATTTTTTTTATCAGTCCTCTGTTCTGCATTCACAACCAAAATCAACCGTTGGAACGCCTGCATATATTGCTCCTGAAGTCTTGCTTAAGAAAGAATATGATGGCAAGGTAAACGCGCATTTCTTGTTTTTATAAAATAGGTAAATTACTAAACTACCCATGTCAAATTAAGTAAATTACTTAACAACCCTTGCCAAAATAAGTAAATTACCAAACTACCCATGTCAAGTTAAGTAAATTACTAAACTATCCATGTCAAATTAAATCCTTACTTACCTCACTTTTGCGGTCTAGTCCTGTCTGCTTACCAAACGCACCCTAGTCCCTAAAGGACTAACATTTTGGATTTAACACATGATTATAATTTGTATTTATATTCTTGCATCTTTATTGACGGAAGTTGGTTGCTAATTTTTCGTTCAAATCAGATCGCAGATGTGTGGTCGTGTGGTGTAACATTATACGTTATGCTAGTGGGAGCTTACCCTTTTGAAGATCCCGAGGAGCCTAAGAATTTTCGCAAAACAATTCAGGTAATTTATACAGTCGTTTTTTTTTCCGCATTAAACGAAAATCCCGTTTACGGTTCTTGACTTAAGGGGATAGCTTATTTGTGCAGCGAATTCTGAATGTTCAGTACTCGATTCCAGCTTACGTTCATATATCCACCGGATGCCGCCATTTGATCTCCAGAATTTTTGTGGCTGATCCTGCTAAGGTCTGTTACCCTCTATTTCATTTCACCTTTGTATATCTATGCAATATTGGTTTAGGGTTTAGGGTTCAAAGTTGAGATTGGTTAGGCTCTTCTTGGGCTTGGCCGCTTGCCAAGATTTTCCTATTATGTGAACCAGGGGTGAGCATCGGAACTGGGTACCTGGCTTTGGAACCGGAATCGCTCCGGAACCGATGTGATTGGTTCCGGTTCCTAAAATACGGAACCAATCGGGACCGGTTCCGGTTCTCTTCCTTTTGGAACCGTTACCCGCCGGGACCGGTTCTAAGACTGGGTACCCGGAACCGAAACTGATGGGTATCCGCTACTTTTAAATAAAAAAATATTTTTTATATTTATTAATAAAATTATATTACCTTTTATAAAAATTATAATTTAAAATTAGATTACTTTTATATATGTAATAATTAGTTTTTAGTTTTTATCGAATTAGTTTGACCATTTGTCGTATTTATTATTTTAAGTTGGTACTTTGTAGTTTATAATAAACTTAAAGTTACATCTTTATTGTATGCAATGTAAAAAAAAATTAATTTTTTTTAAAAACCGGGTACCCGGTACCGGAACCGGTTCCCAGTTCCAAAATATAAAGAAGTGATGTTAGCGGTTCCGGTTCTGGTACCCGTTCCACGAAATTTGGCCGGGTACCCGGTTATGCTGACCCCTTATTTATCTCGACTCTGTGTCGTTGATAACTTTATCAATTATTGATTTGGGCATAATTCCGGTAACTATAAACAGCGGATAACCATGGATGAGATCCGAAACCATGAATGGTTTATACGGAATCTCCCCGGAGACCTCATGAAAGAGAACGCGATGGACCAATTTGGGGGACCTGACCAACCCTCCCAAAGTGTCGATGAAATCATGCAGATAATTGCGGAAGCCACCATTCCGCCAGCCGGGGCCCACAACCTCAACCAGTATCTCACTGGCAGCCTCGATATCGATGATGACATGGACGAGGATCTCGAGAGCGATCCCGACCTTGACATTGATAGCAGTGGAGAAATTGTATACGCAATGTAAGTTTTTACGAATTAACTTCCCGCTTAGCAACATAATTCTCGTATAATTTGATCATGTAATACCCCACTTAAGATCGGGAGCTCGAGATCACGGGGGGTCTTTATGACGTGTTGTTATGAAACGTGTGCGATTGTTGTATTGTGTAATGTTTTTGCCAAGTTAACCGGCATACATGTATCCATAAACTATAGTTTATTTGTTGTATAAGTTACGGATTTATTGTGGCTCTATTGCTTCATAGCCGTTGTGACTTTACCGGTGGTCTGGTTCGAACCCGACCCAGACTCATTAGATGCTAATCATGCCATTTACTTGGCGTTACCCACGGGCGTCCTATTTTTTTTTTACCGGTTTTATGTATTTTCATACGGTAATCTTGTCATGAAGTTTTATCTTATTGCTCAACTGGTAAATGAAGACTAGACCTTTGGGGTCTTTCTCATAGGTCGTTAGTTCAAGTCTCCTCAGTATTAGTTGACGTGTATGCAAACTGATGTGGACACTCATGGATGAAAAAACAAGTATTAGCAAACAAACCCATTATGTTTATTGTGTATATCGTCTAAGAATATCTTCAATGTGAAGTTCTTATAAACAGAAATATAAATTTTTTACAAGAATCTAACATTTTAGAAAAAATTTATAAGAATATTAATCTCTTTGAGTTTTTTAATAAGAACCTTGATTTTACAAGATTCTTACCTTGTAAAATGACAATTTGTTAGTTTTTTCTATATTTAATTAAAAATATATAATAAGTATTGGTGTTGAAATAATATATGAGACTTACAAAGTAATTCTTATAAAAGTTACCATTATGGACTTGTATGTGATTCTTAAAATGATATAGCAACAAAAATAATAAAAGTAGGTTTTTATAAACAAGACAAAAAAAGCCTCCTGTGTGTAAATAGTGGGACGACTTTGTCCAAATACAAGATAGGTTATGGTATTGATTTTGGGCCCCACTAGTCTTAGCCGCTAAGTGAGAATGTTCTCTTATATTGGTGTTTTTGAAGGCAGTTTTCATATGAGACCGATTGGATTGTCGGTAGTCTATCTTTTTGTCTAAATAATATTTTTTTTGTTCAATTAAAAGAAGTGGAACAAAAATCATAACTATCGTACCAAACATCAAAAGAAGTGGGATTCCAAAATCCAACCTAAGTTTTTTTTCGGTTGGTATACGTTAACACTGGTTTTATACCAACTTCAAATTATATACATAAAAACTTGTCATTTTGTTCGAATTTTAAGTGACATTTTAGTTCGAAATTTTCAACACTAAGGTGGCATTTGTTTATTAAGAGGTGCTGAAGTCTGATTTCAGTTCTGAAATCTATATATATATTAAAGAAGAAACCACAAGCAATGATGTGGCATCTTCTCAAAGCTAGAAAGTGTATTATCTTTTTTCTCATTTTTTTCAAACTTCTCCCACTTCAATATCTATTTTTGATTTTTGATATTCACATTGAAAACCCTTCATTAGGTTACAATCTATTCATCTCCTCTTTAATGATTACTCTTTGAATTCTCATTATTCTTCTCTATTCGGTTATAACTTTTCATCTTCTTCTCATGGTACATCTTTATGATTAGTCTTTCAATTCTTCCTCCCTATTTAGTTATAACGTTGTAGAGGCAATTTGCATTTTTGTTGATTTGAGGCGTCATTCGAAAACACAAATCATGGTATGAGTTTTTGCTTTTGTAAGTATACTATTTCGTCTTTTAGTTGGAGACATTTACGTTAAAGTTGGAATTATGTAGGCATTTGAATCCCTTTTTGTGTAGATAAAGTGGCATATGAATCTTTCATTAAATAAGGTAATATTTTTTAACCATAATAATCTATCTTAATATTTCAATTCTTCCTCTCTATTCAGTTTTTGTGGAGGCGATTTGCAAGTTGTTGATTTCAGGCGTCATTTAAGAAGACAAATCATGATAAGTTTTTGCTAATGTAAGTATAGTATTTCATCTTTTGATCATGAAAATCTATAATTTTTAACCATATTTTTTAAGCATAATAATCTATCTTAATATTTCAATTTCTTCATTTCTATTCAGTTTTTGTGGAGGCAATTTGCAATTTTTGTTGATTTGAGACGTCATTTAGAAGACAAATAATGTTATGAGTTTTTGCTAACGTAAGTTTAGTATTTCATCTTTTGATCATGAAAATCTATGTGTATATATATACATATTAAAGAAGAAACCATGTGCAATAACGTGGCCTCTTCTCAAAGCTAGATAGTATTTTATCTTTTTTTCTCCTTTTCTAAGTTTTTCCACATTAATATTTATTTTTTGATATTCACATTTAAGACAATCTCAATAAATTACTCCAACATATCATCTCCTCTATAATAATTGTTTTTTTAACTCTCATTATTTCTCTTTTTTTAGTTATAAATTTTCATCTCTCCTCATGGTACACCACTATGATAATATCTCTTAATCTCTCAATTTACTCTCAATATGTTATAATTTTGTGGAGACAATTTACGTTTTTGTTGATTTGAGGCATCATTTAAGCAGACACATCATGGTATTAGTTTTTGTTAATGCAAATATGGTATTTCATCTTTTAGTCGGAGACATATACACTAAAGTTAGAATTATGTAAGCATATGAATCCTTTTTGTATGAAATCTTAATCTCTCAATTCTTTCTCTCTATTAAGTTATAATTTGTTGGAGACAATTTGCCTTTTTGTTGATTTGAGGCATCATTCAAGAAAACACATCATGGTATGAGTTTTTGTTAATGTAAGTATAATATTTCATCTTTTAGTCGGAGACATTCACACTAAAGTTGGAATATGTAGGTATATGAATCTTTGATGATATAAGGTAACATTTTTTAAGCATACTAATGTCTCTTAATCTCTCAATTATTCCTCTCTATTCACTTTTTGTGGAGGCAGTTTGCATTTTTTGTTGATTTGAGGCGTCATTCAAGGAGACAAACCATGATATGAGTTTTTTTTACTTACGTAAGTATATTATTTCATTTTTTAATCGGTAACATTCACACTAAAATTGGAATCATGCATGCATGCATATGAATATATATATATATATATATATACATTTTTGTTGATAAAGCGGCATATGAATCCATGATGAAATAAGGTAACATTTTTAAGCATATATAGAACACAACAATATAACTATCTTTTGTACAATTTCTTTCCGGCCTATCAATGTTGTTGTTCATTATACATGAATTTTCTACCTAAGACCATCGTGAAATATTAAAATGATTGCTATAAGAAATTAATATAGTTTTCATTGCCGGTTATATTATTTAAACAACACTCTTTATATATTATCTAAAAAATAATATATTTACTAAATAACTACACACAGGTTTCAATCATTTTCTTTAGCATAAGATATATTGATTTGAATTATATTTCAAAATAGAATTAAATATCTATAATTTAAATCAATATATAAAATTTAAAAAACATTATCATTTAAAATCTTATTTAAAAACCCAATATATGAATTAATATAAATGAAATTATAATCGATATATAAATAAATTTAGGATTAATATATAACTAGATATTTATTATTAATCATCTCCTTAATAAATAAAATATTAATTATATTCAATGTCATGGATGAGAATTAATATATAATTGAATTCTTACTATTAATCCTCTGATCATTAATAAATATATAACTTATTACATTTGATATCACTAATTAAGATCTATATATAAAATAGATAAAATTTCCTAGAATCAATATATAAAATTACAATTATAATAAAAGATAAATATTTTTTTGCAAGAATCAATATAACAATATATATATATATATATATATATCTTATCTTACTATCTTACTATATTATCTTACTATCTTACTATATTATAAAGGCTGCTATTCAGTTATGTTTACAACTTTAAGAGGTATAAGTTTTCATGCTTTGTGTACAACATATGAAGCAGCATTCCAGTTCTCGTGCAACCACGTCCTCCACCTTCCTTGAAACCGCCCTGAATTCTCTACCCGATCACATCGTCCTATCTCTTTGGGCGATAGGAGAAGGATTCTGCAACTTCATTCTCTCTCCCTCCCTCTCTCTCTCTCTCTCTCTCTCTCTGTTCATCGTCTCTCATCTCTTGATATTTGAAGCAAGAAACAATCAAGAATCAATATCAGGTAAGTTTTTTTTGATTGATTCACGTCGATGCCTGTTAAAAATAAGTTTTCTATTACTGAATTAGGGGTTTTGTGCTTCCAATGTATACTATTGAAGAGTGTGTTAAGAACTCTCTTCAACACAGTGTGGCGATGCTCTGGTAATTAATGAAAATATGGATCCAATTACTGTTTTTAGTCATAGGTTTTATGAAATTCACTTGGGTTTTTGGCTGGATTTCACTTTTTTGAACTGGATTTACGAATTTTGATTTGGGAATTATGGGTTTTTGATCATCGTAACCAGTTACTGGAACTGCTCTGGTTTTTTAAATTTTATTTGGAGAATTTGAGTGTTTTAGGCTCAATTTTCAATCTCATAACTGGATTTAGAATTTGTAGGTCTTGGTTATATGATTAGTTTTTCAGGGTTTCCTAACAATGATTTTGAGTTTGTGAATTGGGGATTTCATGTTATCAAATATTGGATTCAGTTTTCAGTTATCTACGATGATATTAAAAAAATCCATCCTACTCCCCTTAGTTCCAACCGGTGAATCCCTCCCTTAACATATCAGTCACCGCTAAAAAAAACCACACACCGGAAAATGACCATATCGTCCTGCAAAATCCCCTGGTGCTCAAGATTCTGCTACCTTGTTTCAGAGTAAAAAGGTTTGCAATTTCTTAAATCTTTCTTGTAGTTTAAATGTTGAAAAGATTTATGATTTGGAACATGAATCTGGATTCTTGAAGTATTCTTTGAGTAGGTTTTATTGGCATCACATTCTGATTAATGTTTCTGTTGATCTGTTGTGTCAGATTATGACTTGTTAGGGCTTGATTCAATATCAGGTACAATTTGTAATTGTATTCCTTCAACCTCCGTACTTGTTGGATTATATTTCTGACAACTATATTTACTTCTAGCCAATCCTTAAACTGAAATCAAATGATTGGATTTCATAACATTCTCAAGAAGGTTCATATATTCTAATCTTAGTTTGAGCTGATGAAAAGGGGAATTTTGCTATCCGCTGGTATTTTAATCCTGGACTTAGATGTCAACCCTTCTAAATTTGCAATTAGAGGGTGGATCATGGTTCATGAACTTTTGGGAACTAATTGTTAATCATAGGACTAGGCTGGTGTATCCTTGTTCATGCAATGGTACCCCCTTGTTGTCATGTGGCTGCAGGGCAAGGGAGAATGCCTCATCTATACCTTGTTTTCTAATTGTCGCACTGCTACCAGTTGATTGTGTGCTGTTTTTTTTGTTGTCTGTCGTTTTGAAGTAAATTAGAGAATTTTTTTTTCCAACCAGGATGTTCAAAGGAACTTGCTTTCGTGGGTATTGTCATATATGATGTAGAGCTCATATGTATGTCTCTCTTTAATTTTTCTTATTAAAGGAAAATTAGATAAAATGATTGTATTGTAACCACCATATCAAATTACTTCTTTTCTGTTCAATGTCACCCAAATTAACAAATCAAAGTGAAGCTTTAAGGGAGTTTAATTAGCTCATGTATATAAAGTCTTTGTTTATTTTTTCCTTTCTTTGATCTTTTTTTTGTTGTCTTTGTATATAAAGTTGTTTACTTTTTACTATTTACGAACCTTTTAAATTGTGGCCACTAGCCTATTTTTTTCTCGTATTTTTTATATTGGGTTCTTGTGCTCTCTTCTGGTTTTCAGGAGGTTGTGATGGTGACACAAGTTTGTTTCCTGATCTTGATAGTTCTTGGAAAGTACGTTAAAAGTCTTCTCTTACTTGCAAGATTCATGTGATTGTTGATATTCTTTTTCATCCTTAATTAACAAATTTATGAGACATTTATTTATTTAATTTAATTTGTTCATGCAGATCTTCAATGTTTCTATTAATTTTGAGTTTTTGTGATTGTGTTGTGGCTCTCAATTTCAGACCAAATCCCTCTGATAGAAAATAGTAGCTTCTGGAGTGCTCATCTTTCGCCAATTCAATTGAATTTTCAACCGATTTGAGGTGAGTTTCAATTGATTCTGAATTTTGTATGAAGCTTCTTGAAAATCGTTAATGGGTTTATATTTTGCCCAATAGGTGTTTGTTGAATTGTCTGAATGAGTTTCATTTGCTTAAGTTAGAATCATTTCGTTTATTTAGAATTTGGTTTAATAAACAGTCATTTATACCTGATTTGAGTTATTATAGGAGTGTTAAGGACCTTAATGTTAGCAGCTTAATGAGCTTAATGGGACACATAGCTTACCGAGTAAGAATTCGGTCCTTCACCCGGTAATGTAAGTTGATATAATAGTTTTGCCAAATTCAAGAAGATAAAAATCGAGCACATGCCAAAGCAACATGGTATTTTAGTGTGAGTTCTATTCCTACCATGATCAGATTAACGGTTTGTTTGGGTTTTTTTCTCATTAATCACTGTCTGGATTAAGTTGTCTGTATGGATTAAGCTAAACTGTTGTGAAAGGAGACATTCAATCTTGGTGTGAGTTCTGTGGTCAAAACCAAATTAAGTTGGAGTTAAAAATACAACTAAAATCATGATGGAAAGTTAGTTCTACTTAAATCATTTTGATGGCATCTCTAATTTTAATGAGCTTAATATAACTCACAGCTTATTCTGTCAGCTATACATGATTGTTTGTTAGTGGCTTAATGATATAAAACTCACAGGTTATTCTTTTGATGGCATCTCTAATCTTAATGAGCTTAATAGAACTCACAGCTTATTCTGTTAGCTATACATGACTGTCTTTTAGTGGCTTAATGATATAGAAAGCGGCTTAGTCCTGTTTGTTAGTGGCTTAATGATATAGAACTCACAACTTATTCTGTCAGCTATACATGATTGTTTTTTAGTGGCTTAATGATATAGAAAGCGGCTTAGTCCTGTTTGTTAGTGGCTTAATGATATAGAACTCACAGCTTATTCTTTTGATGGCATCTCTAAGAGATCAATAACAGATTTCATTATCCAATAACCAATCCAAATTACATAAAACAAATGATCTATTCATGATCCTTTGTCTATATTGTATAGATATAGGGAGGTTCAAATGAGAACTTTGCATTTTTAAAGGAACCTCCCTCTTGTATGATCTCTCCCCTATATATATATATATATATTACAACAGAAAGTAGGAAAGCCTTTCGAGTTCTCTACGCAGGTTTGCATTTAAACTTACTAACAGTCAGGTACATTTTTGTAAAAATATGATAAATTCAATATATAAACTGATAAAATAATACAAGCATGTTATGTTTGGATGCCTTGTTCATGGAGCAGACTGAAAAAGTTCAGGTAAAACTTGATGAGAGGATAAGAAATGCAGTCAGGGTAAAAATTCAAGAGAAAAGGGTAAGGGCAATATCCATAAATCATTGTAGTCAATTTTATTATAAAGTCCACTTTCAATCTTATTCAATTACTTTGATACTAACTTGCACACAAGGTTGGAAGAACATTCAATAACAACAAAATAATAGAAGATGCAATCTTCAATTAATACCTCTAACTAAAACATAAGATAATGCCTCTATAGGAGAACTCTTAATAGGTTGATATTCCTTGATTGAATGAATCAATGGTGATTGATTTGAAGGTGACTCAAGATAAATCTGAGTGAAGGAATAATCCCAAGATCGAATTTGAAGATGTTTTCAACTGTGAAATGTCATTGTTCTTCTAAAATTTTGAAAATTGATGTGTCTAAAACCGTTAAATTAAATCCAAGGTTCTAAAGATAGGTTAACGAAGTAAATATTTAGTGTTAGGCTTTGTTTGTTTTTTCATTTTAAGCTCTTAATCATCACTTATGTCTGATTCATTTAGACGTTTCTAACCATTTGAGAACTGAAATCAGACTTCAGACTTCAGCATCTATTAAAAATAAAACGCCCCCTTATTGATCATTGTACTTTTGAATATGGGAGAATATTTTTCTATATATCAAGTATGAGGGATCTTTTACGAAATTGATAGCCATGCCTAGATTTATACTTCATTTAAATTGTGTGCCTATGGATATTTCCCTTTCTTCCAACTGATCATATATATATATATATATTTCATGCAAAAAAATTTAAAACAAAAAAGTTAGTTAACATCCTTTACCTTATAAATGAAATGGAATTGCCTATTCAAATTCATAAGGATCAACACAAGACTTGCAGTAACAAAATTATTATATCTGTCACTAATTGCTCGTACTAAGATCTAGAAAGACAAATAATAAAACAAAAAATGAAATGAAATTGCCTTTCAAATTCTCAACCTTCATAATCGAGATGCGTCACACTGGTCTCTCCACCTATCACATATGGGAATGATACAAACTTGCAAAATCACAATATTGTAACTTTTATAAATTATAACATTTATAATATTATACACAACCGCTTTCAACAACAACCACAATGTACATATAAATCATATCGAAATCAACAACATCCAAATAACTATCAACATAAATCAAGTAATGAAATCTATTTACTTAACTGTTTCATATAAATGATTAAAATGACATATTGTTTCCTTTATATGTATCTTTATATTGTGCAATGAGAATTGTAGATGAACAACGTAAAACAATCATGTTATCCATAACATCTAGGTACATATAATAACACGTATCCTTAATTTCTTACTATAAACTATTGGTGCAGAACAAAATACTTACAATAGTTAAAGTTATGCACGACAAAAAGAAACAAATTGCAAATGATGATGTCTCCGAGGTTGAGGTAGATATATGAAAAGGTATGTGATATATATATATATATGGATTAACAAATCAATGTTCATTTATTTATGATCAAATGTCTAATAATGTGTATTCCATTATAATTATGTTTTCCCCTAGAACAACGAAGAGCATACCTTAGAACATACGTGAGAGAATATCGTGCACGACAAAAAGAGAATAACAAAATGAGAAAAATTGCCAATGGCGAAGGGAGTAGTCAATGTACGCCACCTATGATAAATATAGATGTACCACAAATGACTCAGATGAATGTGGCATCGTTAGAAAGGGTACCGTTAGGTATATTGCTATCTCAAATAATAAATAACTAATCATATTATCCCAACAATAGTGAAACGAAGGGAATGGTCGTATCTGTAGATAATATAACAAACATGCATGAGGACAATATGACATTATCCCAAACACAAATGCTTGACAACTTGGATATTGAGGGAACCCCTGTTACGACAATGTCTATTGCTCAACAAACGAAGATTTATAATAGGACCTATTATCAACGACGTAAGGAACGAAACAATATGACAAGACGTGTTACTACACATGGAAGAGCTCATCATTTGCCAACTACAGTTGATACCATAGAAACGCAGAATGTTATGGGTGGAGAAACAACAATAGAGATATGTTCCAGGTTAACACATGAAAATTGCAATGGTAAAAAAATGCATACATCTCATTTATGATTATTTTCTAAACCGTCTTTATTATTAATTTGACATTTAAATATCTTAGATGTAGGAACATCTGGAGAGGTCGTTGTAGCACCATCAATCATAGATGACATCCTCTACGAAGATCCTTACGATTATGTTTACGATGGTATCCCTACGGAGCATCGCATCTTGAGTGAAGATGTTACATGTGTTTATTGTGGAGCAAAACGGTTAAATTCTGAATTCGAATCCTTTTTTTGCATGAAAGGGAAGATCAAGTTGGCTTACTCACCCATTCCTGAAGAGTTATACCATCTCTTCACGGCGCAATCTGAAATAGGCGAAATGTTCAGACATAACATACGTGCCTACAACACGAATTTTTCGTTCACGTCAATGGGCGTAACATTGGACACATCAATGGCCAATATGACATCTGGAGTATACACTTTTTGTGCACATGGAGCAATATATCATACAATTGATCAATTAGTTCCAAGGGATGGACAACCTAGGTACTTACAGTTGTACTTTTACGATGATCAATCTGGGTTTTCACATAGACTCCAATGGCCAAATCTTGATAGAGATGTCGTTGAAATTTTGACTCGCACTCTTGCGACAAATCTGTATGCAACAACATTTCGAAGGCTTGGTGAGCTTGGACCGCTCGACAATTACAGAGTCACTTTGAATGCATCGGTTGAACTAGACCAGAGAGTGTACAACCGTCCAACAACATCTGAGGTTTAACTAAGATTAAATGTATCTTATAAATAATATACATACAAACACATATGTATAGTATACATCATATTCTATTCTACTTTTATGTAGGTTGCTGGTATTTGGGTTGAGGGAAATAACAACATCACTGCATACAAGAGAAGTATTATAGTGTACGGGAGGTCTGACCATTGTCAAACGATTCAGTCTTATCACGCTTGTTACGATCCGTTATCTTATCCTTTGTTCTTTCCCAATGGTGAGCCTGGATGGCATTCAGGCATACTAAGACGTGGAGTACTCAACAATGAAATTACAAATGATGCTGAAAACTTTGACAAAGATTTAGAAGGTATGTATGCTTAACAATTTTACAAAGTATCATGTATATAATTTAGATGCATATATTATTAGTTTATAATTGTTTTCAAAATCAATATTAAACAGAGACTGGCAGACGAAGGGATAGGAATAATGTAAGCATGCGAGAGTATTATTGTTACAAGTTCCAAATCCGGACGAATGCGAATGTCCTTTTATTAGGTGGCAGACTGTTACAACAATTTGTTGTAGACATTTATATCAAGATTGAGACTTCACGATTACATTTTATTGAACATAATCAAACCAAAATAAGAGCGGATTTATACCAAGGTATTGTGGACTGTGTCAATGCCGGTGAGGTTCGACCAGAAAGAATTGGACAACGAGTTGTCTTGCCTGCAAGTTTCATTGGAGGCCCACGTGATATGCGACGACGGTTTCTAGATGCCATGACTTTGGTTCAAGATGACGGAAAGCCAGATATTTTTCTAACAATAACGTGCAACCCAAAGTGGCCGGAAATCCTTTCTAAGCTATTGCCTGGTCAGAGTGCACAAGATCGGCCAGACCTTGTTTCCAGAGTGTTTCGTGCCAAGTTAGAAGATCTGAAGGATCAACTATTCAAGAAACACATCCTCGGCGTGGTAAGGTCATATGTTTATGTCGTGGAGTTTCAAAAACGTGGTTTGCCACATGCACATTTTCTTATGGTTATGGCACCAGACTATAAGATAACCAACCCAAATCATTATGACAAAATCCTATGCGCTGAAATTCCAAACCCGGGAAAACATCTTCAGATGCATCAGTTGGTCGTCAAACATATGATGCACGGTTCTTGCGGTCATTTACGACCATCCAGTCCTTGTATGCAGGGTGAACCCAGAAAATGTCGTTTCATATATCCTATGAAATTCATGGACAATGCGACACACTCAGATGAGTCATACCCAATGTATCGTAGGAGAAATAATGGAATTCAAGTAGATGTACGAGGCAACACGCTTGACAATCGATGGGTGGTCCCATATAACCCAAAACTCCTAATGATGTTCAACTGTCACATCAATGTTGAGGCTTGCTCAAGTATAGTATCTGTGAAATATGTCTTCAAGTATATATACAAGGGTCATGACAAACAGGTCGTGAATATCGACCCAGACGAAGAGCATGTTGTAATTAACGAGATAAAGAGATTTCAAGATGCACGTTATGTATCCCCTCCAGAAGCAATATGGCGAATTTTTGCCTTCACTCTCTCTGAAATCAACCCTCCTGTAATGCCTTTGCAAATCCATCTTCCGAATAACCAGTTGGTTAGGTTCAGAGACAATGATAATTTGACAAATATTGTTCGTTGGGAGAGGTACAAGAACACAATGTTGACTGCATTTTTTGAAAAAAATAGACTTGATAGTTCTGCAAGGAGTTATTTATACAAAGATTTCCCAAAACACTACACGTGGGATGCAATGTCACGTCAATGGAATTTTCGTCAAAGAGGAACAATGAGAGGCCGGTTGGTTTATGCTAATCCTGCTGAAGGAGAACGGTACTACTTACGTCTACTTTTATCTCACGTTAGGGGACCTACATGTTTCAAAGATCTTTACATGGTCAATGGCGTATTGCATCCTACATTTCGAAAAGCAGCTTTAGAGAGAGGACTAATAGAAAACGATGATAATCTATCCCAATGTCTTGCAGAGGCCTCTGTATTTCAGTTCCCTGGTGCTCTTAGAAGGTTATTTGCAACGATCTTGATTTATTGTGAGCTAGGAGATGTTCGCAAGTTATGGGATGATCACTACAATTCACTTGCCGAGGATTACATGTGACGATCTAATAATGTTCATCAAGTCCAGGATATGGTCCTCAAGGACATCATGGCCTATCTAGAATCGATGGGTAAAAATTTGAATGATTTTGATCTTCCAAGGATAAATATTGATGTCAATTTACATGATGGAGGCTTTCGTGAGGTGCAAGAAGAGTACTCCATAGTTGTGGAAGATGAACATTTGCGTGCACGTGACTCCCTAAATTTAGATCAACAATCCGCTTTTGATGAGATTATGAGGCATGTAGAAAATGATTGTCCAGGTGTGTTCTTCATAGATGGTCCCGGTGGAACAGGAAAAACGTTTTTGTACAAAGCTTTACTTGCTGAGGTTCGTTCTCGTGGTCTTGTTGCACTCGCGACTGCTTCATCAGGCGTTGCAGCTAATAACATGTCAGGGGGGATAACTGCACATTCCCGATTCAAGATTCCTCTTAATCTGGATAATAACTCATTATGCAACATAAAACAACAAAGTGGAACTGCTCAACTACTTCGTGTTGCAAGACTAATCATTTGGGACGAGGCCTCGATGGCTAAGAGGCAGGCAGTGGAGGCACTTGATCGAACTATGCAAGATATTATAGGGAATAGGCTACCGTTCGGTGGAAAGATAATGGTTATGGGAGGAGATTTTAGACAGGTTTTGCCAGTTGTGCGACATGGCACAAGAGCACAAATTGTAGACTCCAGCCTGCGGATGTCACCGCTTTGGTCTTCGATTAAACAAATACGATTAAGTATCAATATGAGAGTGTTGACTGATCCGTGGTTTTCAGAATTCCTTTTACGAGTCGGTGATGGAGATGAAGAAACAGTTCATGATACTTTTATTCGCATACCCGACGATATGGCTATTCCCTACAACGATAAAGGTAACTCCATGGATGCTTTGATTGATGCAGTATTTCCATCTCTTCAAATCAACGGAGCTGCATCAGATTACATCATTTCTAGGGCGATATTATCGACAAAAAACACCAATGTCGATGAGATTAATGACAAGTTGATCGACAGATTTTACGGAGAGGAAAAAGTCTACTACAGTTTCGACGAAGCACAAGATGATAAGAACAATTTCTATCCGATGGAACTCTTAAACTCACTAACTGTTAGTGGTTTGCCTACTCATTATCTTCGACTAAAAATTGGATGTCCGATCATACTACTAAGAAATATCGACCCCTTGAATGGATTATGTAATGGCACAAGATTGATATGCAAAGGGTTTCAGCAGAACGTCATCGATGCAGAAATAGCTGTTGGTCAACATGCTGGCGAAAGGGTGTTTTTGCCGAGAATTCCTTTATGTCCATCAGATGACGACATGTTTCCGTTTAAGCTAAAGCGAAAGCAGTTTCCAGTTCGATTGAGCTTTTCTATGACGATAAATAAAGCTCAGGGACAAACGATGCCAGAATCGGTGTTCTCCCATGGCCAACTTTACGTGGCATTATCCAGAGGTATATCACGAGGAACTACAAAGGTATTGGTAAAACCTGCCAAAAAATTCAATCGTCACGGAGTCTATACATCAAATGTGGTCTATCACGAGGTTTTACACGATTAATAAGGTACACGCAACAATTGATTATTAAACATATATTACATTATGCTGGAAAATTGTGTATATATATTTACTTATAATCACTCTGTATTTTGTTTTTTTGGCAGGAGGTCTCTTTATATTGACGTTTTCAGCAATATATATTTTAATGTATTTCTTACACATGATTTTACTTTTCAATGTATTCAAACTGTAATTTCAAGTTTTTTTTTTCCAATTTACAAGTTGCAAAAAAATGAACCACTAATGCTGAGTTAAATCAAAGTGTAATAAAATGAGATCACTTAATATGTGAGAACCATGAAAGCTAATATCAACCAATAATTTAATGTAGTCAATTTATAATTCATTTTATCCTATTCTCTATTAGACTTGAATTTATATACCATACGAAACAATTAGACTAGCATCATCGTCACAGAAATTTAAAAAAAAATCATACAACACACGAGTTACATTTTCATTTATCTGCTTTCAAACTCGATAATGGTTGTAGATCTTAGCTGCATTGCAGCGGGTACCTGCCTAGTATATATAAAAGAAGACCATATAAATCTATATATATATATATATAAATCTATATATATGTATAACTCTTCATTTGCTCCTTTCATTACTTGCTTTTAATTCTCAATGAAACCATAATGTTGAGTTGTTTAATCAATATATTTTTTATACAAATAAATAAAAGAAAAGGTTGTATATTGAGTTTAACCTCCAACTCTTCATTTGCTCATTTCATTACTTGCTTTTAATTCTCAATAAAACCCTTAATTTCCCAATCAAAGAAATAGATATTTAAGAAACAAACATAGAAAAGATATAGGTTGATTAAAGAACACTGAATCGATCAGGTTTATCAACGGAACGCTTAATCAAAACATTCCAAACAGGTATGTAGCCATAATATTATTCAAGAAATATGAATTGTTATTATATAATCTTTCTTTTCCATATTGTTATTTTTTTGTTATCAAATGATAAATTTTGTTTATGAGGATCGTGTTTACATATATTCGTATATGTTTTTTTTGTTGGTTATGTTATGGATTTTTAACTTTTTTGTAACAATAAGTCACCTCTCAATCTCTCCTTCTAACACATTTTCTCTCACTAGATTTTTCTTGCTAAAATATCATCTTTGTAATGAATTTTTGTTTATTGTTAGGTTATTTGCTATTCTGTTGATTTTATATTCTTTTTATGTAGTAAGTGGGACAAACAAAAATAAGTTATCTAAAGATCGTTAAATATGTCGAAGAATATCAAAGTTTTATCATCAAGACATCAAGGCACACATATGATTATTACATTTAAGTATTTCATTCAAATACTACTTCAATTTTCATTATATTTTTTGATTTTGTCTATTTTGTAATTTCGTGATTTATTATTGTTTTCATTTTAATTTCTATGTTTCTTTTTTCAGAAGTGTAATCCACAAAAGGGACAATACATCTTCATTTTTATATTCGCTTCTTGGTTACTAACATATGTTTTTAGTGTTTCATTTAAAAAATCAAAGTTTTATAAGATTGTAAATCGGCTAATTTTCTTTGAAGTTTGTTTTTTTGACCTTCAATGATTTTGAATCATATTCAAACCTAGATTGATTTCATTTTGTGAATTTACCTTTTTGCTTCATATAACTTAACCCTTTTAACATTGAAATTTTGTTGTAATCTAATTAGATCGATAACTGTAAAAAATGTATCGAAGACAATTGATTTGAAAATTTTAGCTGATAAATCATCTTTACATAAAAAAGATGAAAAGTTGAAGTTGATTGACAACGCTATGTAATCGTTTTCATGTGACACATGAATCAATGAATATTTTGATCCAAAACGCCAAAGAAGTTAAAATGAATGAATTGTTGATGAATGAGAATAAAATATTGGAAAAAAGGTGAACTATTGACAAAATAATTTCTTAGAATTTAAAGACTTCAATATTTTATTTATAAAAATAATAATATTGATAAATACAAACAATCTATTAAATTTTATTATGTGTTGTCGTATTTTTTTTAAAGATGATTATAGTTTTAGAAAAGATCATATTATTTGTTTTTTAATATGAAGATTATTTAAAATATCTATTTTGATGATAATATGAATACCTAAAAAAGAATTTATTAGAATTTAAAGACTTCTACGTTTTTGTGTGGATTGTGCTGGTAAGGGAGAGTCCAGACTCCAGATGTATAAAAGTAATAGTAATATTGACAAAATTTAAATAACCTATTTACATTTAATCATGTGTGTTGTCGTATTTAAAAAAAATATTATACTTTTATAAAAGATCATATTATTTGGTTTTAAATAATAAGATTATTTAAATTATCAATTTTAATGATCATATAAATATTTGATAATGTAATTTTATTCAATAATTATTGGTACATTTTGTATACATGTTGTTTTTAGTTTAAAAAAAATTGTAGCATTGAGGCTTGGTTATCCTAAATTTTCCACTATGTTGGTGATTGTTGATTTGTTTTTTTATTTTCTGTATTGATTTATTTTAATATATAAATATTTATTACTGATAATTTTCAATGTGGATTCGGCCGCGAAAACGTTCAGACGTGATCAATTTTTCGTTAATTCAATTAATTGAATATACTCAAAACCAATCATTATCGATCTAAAATAAATTGTTGTATATAGACTTGCAAGATATTTCGTATATATGAAAATGGTTAACAAAACAATTTTTACATTTTCTGTTAACATAAAATTTGATCATCGCGCAACGCGCGATGTCGAACACTAGTATATATTAAAGGAATAACCAAGAGAAATGAGGTGGCACCTCCTAAGGATTAGAAGTTATCATATATTTTTTCTCAATTTTTTGATTTTATAAATGTTGAGATTGTTAAAGACGTTTTTACCCCTGTATGAAAAATGTGTAAATCATTATTAAAAGGATATTTTTTGTAATTTTACATACACATGTTTAACCTCCAACTCTTGATTTACCTTTTCATTTACTTTCATTTATTTTTTTAGTAAATTTGTTTTTCAAGGTTGAAATAATAAGCAAATGAAATCCTATAAATTTCTTTGGTGTGGGATGGAGAAAATGAAATCCTATAAATTTCTTTGGTGTGAGATGGAGAAAATTAGTGTTGAAGAAGAATTGGAAGATTTCAAGGTATGTAAAAATTGTATTTTTCAGAAAAATGTGATTTGTTATTACATAGATTTTCTTTGCATATTTGTTGGATTTGTTGTTATCATTGGACATGTTTGTGTTTATGATTGAATTATATAAATTCATAAATTTCTTTGGTGAGGAATGAAGAAGATAAGAGTTGAAGAAAACTTAGAAGATTTTAAGGTATGTAAAAATTGTATTCTTTAGAAAAATATGAGTTGTTATTACATATTTGTTCTTTGGAATATTGTTGGAGTTTTTGTTATCATAAGATATGATTGTGTTTACAATTATATCATATAAATTCGAATAAAATTTTGACATTTTATGATTACAAGATATGATAAAAGAAAAATCGAATTTAAACTCTATTGGCAATAACTGTTTATACATGATTGATAATTATGTTAAATTTTGACTATTTCAAGATTTTTTTTATTAATAGGAATTCATTTGGTGTGGATAAAGAAGACGAGAGTTGAAGAAGACTTGTAATATTTTAATCATCATGTAAAAATTATATTATTTGAAAAATGTGTTGTTATTATATATTTATTCTTTTCAATATTGTTGGATTTGTTGTTATCGTAGAACATAATTGTGTTTATTATTGGATCATATAAATTTGAATAAAATTTTGATATTTCTTTATTATAATACATGGTAAAAAAAATTAAGATCCATTGGTAATAACTGTTTATATGTGACTAATAATTACGTAAAATTTTGATTATTTCAAGATTTTTCCTATTATTGTAGTGAAAAGTTATGGTGTCTATGACTTCGTTCTCAAAAAACATTTCTCTAATCGAAAAAAAAAAATTGTTGAAAAATTTCATAGATTTGGTTTGTAACGATCTAAAAGTTTTTTTTTGCACTTCTATGTTTTCTATCTATCATATACGTCTTTATTTATAAGTTTTAAAAAAATAGTTTTACGTTTTATTTTTTTATAATATGATATTGCAATTTGATAGTTGAAATATTATTTACTATTTTATTCTATATATGAATTAATTTAAAATAAAAACATATCATTAAATTAGATGAATGTTTTTTTCATTTTATAAACACATTAATTATTAGACATTTTGTTTTTTATTTACATAACGATCAATATGAATAATTTTTTATCGTTCTTTATTCTATTATTTTAATAATCAATATAAATAAAAGCTTTTGGTTGTATTTATAATTTTTTTTATTTACACATCAATCTATACATTAATGTAATTTTATAAAAATGGCTAAAAACATATGTTTGCATTTTGAAAATGCGTGGATGGTAGATTTTACTATTTATCCAATTTTTAACGAGACAGACCAGATGATCTTCAAAGACATCTTTCACCGATCGATTATATGAGAGAGGTCATTCAGTTTTTTAAATCTTTATTATGTTTTATTAATTGATTAAATATTTTATATATTTTTGTAATTATTAAAAATCAATATAGTTATTAATTGATCCGACCTTTCATATTGTTATTTTAATTATTACAAGTCATTATATATAAATGAAATATTTATGACAATTTAATACATTTTAAATATAGATGGTATAAAAATTTAATGAGAAGGCTCAATCATATTTATATTTTTAATCTAAACTCAACACATTAATTTTTAAACTTTTAATTTTCATGTTCTATTACATAACAATTGATATATAAAAAATGCATTTATATAGGTGACAATCAATATAATCAAAACTATAAATATTGTGATAAAACATATTTTTCATATTATTTCTCTCATTAATTGAAGAAATTCTTCATCAATTTTATAAAACATTTTATTATATATTATAGGAATAACTATAGACAGTGATATATGATTTGATGATAGATAAGAATGTATTTGCATAACAATGACAAAATATAAAAGACAACCGTGCTAAGTGATTTATGTGGTGTTATATAATATTCATGTTGTCGTTAAAAAAGGGCAATAACATTAATTCATGAAGATTTTAAAGTTATATTATATAATTTACATGATATAAATAATTCATTTATATAATAAAATATTTTTTAATAATGTAATATATCTATTATCTACTATATCTATTAAAGAAAAGAATTGACCAAACCCAATTGTGTCTTATATATTTTTATTATTCAGCATTGGTTGAAAAATTAAAGTTTGAAACAAAAAATTAGATGTATCAAAAGAGAAGATGATTCATTTGTGTGAAATCATAGAGTTGAAGAAAAATAAGCTATATCAAAAAAGGAAATGACTCCTTTATAATATACACTCAAATGCTGCTTATTTTAGTCATAATTATCCACATTCGTGAAAACTTAGAATACTAACATAAAAAGTGTATAAAATAAGTGGATTGGATGATGTGACATCATAAGAATTGGGTATGTTTAAACATAGAAATGTGACATCGTTTTGGTCTATCTCATGTTGGTAAGATGTTAAATTGAAATAACGATGTGACTATATATGTATAATAGGATGCATTTGTGACAACTTATAAAGTTAATAGTAATCTTATTTCTATGGGTAAAGCCTATTATAATAGTTAAAAAATAAAAGGAATGCATTTGTGACAAAATCATAGAATTGAAATTAATCTTATTTTTATGGGGGGAAAATTACGGTAATAACTTGCTATTGAGATTTTTAACACAATCCATTGTTGCATATTGATCAACTAATTTTGCATCTTTATAATATTTTCTATATAAGTGATATGATTATTTGACATGTCGCTTGAGTTTTAAATAACAAAATTATTATCAATGTATCACAAACTTATCGTAACAATAAATGAGAATGAATACATACAAGTTAATCACTTATGAAAAATACCTTCATTTTTTATATTGTATATTAATAATTATTAGCTAAGGAATTATGTTTGATTTTAATTCGGTTCAACATTCACTTAAAAAAATTATTGTTGCCGCGCAAAGTGCGGGCCTAACACTAGTGATTATAAAACGTTTAAACGAATCAGACATAAATGATGATTAAGAGCTTAAAATGAAAAAACAAACAAGGCCTAATTTTTTGTCTTTCATGTGACAAAGGGACCGTATACTAAACATTTACCGGGTAAGCGCTTATCAATCTTACTGAATTTAAACGTTTACCAATATTTTATTTTAACGGCTGATAATGTTACACGAAAAAGTAAATAACGTTGATTTTTTTTGTTAATAAACACTTGGCCAATAATCGTTTGGTAAATTAACCTCCAAAACAGCTTTTTACATAAGCAGACTTCAAAAAATTAAAAACAAAAAATTGTATTTTTTAAACAATTTGAAATTAAAAAAATTAATCATTTAATAACCACCATCGTTATTTGATAAACACGTGATATACACATGTTGCCAAAATCCCACAACAGAATCTTAACCGTCCTTTACTCTGACTTTTATTACTGTTGACTTTCAGAAACACCGTAGAATCAATGTTTTAAAACCGGGTTAACCCGGCCGGTCGAACCGGTTGGACCGGGACTCGGGATAGTGACCGGGTTAACTAATGTCGGGTTAATGTATATGAGCGGCCAGTTTCAACCCGATCGGTTTTTAAAAAAAACCCGGTTAAACCGTGGTAAACCCATTTCTCAAACCTGGTTAACCCGTTTTTATATTAAAATTCAAAATAAAAATGTGTTATATGTGTTTTTTAATGTATTTGCATTGTTGTAAAAC
Source organism: Silybum marianum (assembly GCA_036898165.1). Lineage (NCBI taxonomy): Eukaryota > Viridiplantae > Streptophyta > Magnoliopsida > Asterales > Asteraceae > Silybum > Silybum marianum. The sequence continues at coordinate 5,403,998 of CM072533.1, read as the reverse complement.
TTGTTGTTTGTGTATTTTTAATGTCGGAACTTGTGAAGATCAAATTATTACTTTATATACATGTATGTACGCGCAGGAAAAAAAAAATACAAGGGATTAAGGAAATTATTGAAACTGGTTAACCCAATTGTTCAACCGGTTGAACCAGTTAACCCGGGACCCGATTACCACACCGGGTCAACTAAAAACCCATGTTTTAAAACATTGCGTAGAATACAAAGGGAATTGATGAAATTTAAACAAAACCACAGCTAATTAATTACCACCGTCCGATCACGAAATCTTCGCCGCCTCGAGATCAGCGGCCTTTTTGAGAAAACTCTGATCATCGTCTTCAACCGCCATCTGAATCGGCGAAGATCCGAGGCCATCGGCAATAGCGAGCATGATCTTCTTCATCTCCGATCGAAACTCGTCGAGATCAACGGTGCCGTTGTGGTCTTCGTCAAAGGTGAGGAACACAGAGTCGTAGAGACGAGTAAGCTCTTCAGGCGGCATGGCGGTGTCGACGCCGAAGTGAGCTTCCAGCAACCTCATGGACTCAAAGGCCTTGCGCATCTCAGATCTGGATAAAACGCCGTCGTTGTTGGTATCGAGAGCCTGGAATTGGGCGTCGACGCTGGTTTTGAACTCGGATTCATTGTTGACGAAGTCTCGTACGGTGGAGCCATCGATGATTATTACCCCCATAGCTAATCTGTTAACTGTGTGTGTTATTTGTGTGTGTGTGAAAGAGTGAGACAGAAAGAAAGATAAGAGAGAGATTGGAATAAATAGGTGAGACGTGTTTGTAGCACATTGAATTGAAGTTATCTGTGTGAGTGTCATCATCCACCGTAAAAGAAAAGAAATAAATTATTTCATTTGTGATTTTGGGTGGGAATTGGTAGGAAATAGGAATGGCAACGGGGTATTGGTATCTCCGTTCCGAACCCGATAAGGGAAACCGTTTCCGTTTCCGTCTCGATCCCCGTCGGGGAGCTTGTCGAGGATCCACATCGGGTTCCCGCGGTTTCCCCGATACCCGTTGGAAAACCCGTTAAGGAAATAAATCACCGTTACCTATTGGTTTTATCTGAAACCGAACCCAAACCCGAACGGCCGAACCCGAAATTAAAGCCGAAACTGAACAGAAAAAAGGCCAAATTTTCAAACAGATATATATTATTTAAGTCTTGTATATACTTAACTCATTTGTGTTTTCGAGTTCTTTTAAGGAGATAATACACAAGAAAGAAAAGAAAATCTTGTTCTCAAAACATTTTCGCTCAAATGTGGGAGCAAATAAAATAAAAAATAAAAAACAAAATTATAATAATTGCTTTTTTTTATAAAATTACATTTTTACTCTTCAATTATATTCTTCTATAAAAAAGAGGGTGTTTATGATTGCTTATAAAAACAACTTATTGACTTATTCCGGTGTGACACCGGTAATAAACACTTTTGAGTGCTTGGAAAAACAGATTATATCGATACCAAACAGGTAATAAAAAGTTGAAAAAGAAGTTGAAAATTTTTTTTCGGATAAAAACATAAGTTGTTTCAAATAAGCAATCCCAAACACCCCTTATATAAGAGTATATGTGTAAACTGACATTTTTCTTTTTCTTTCTTTCTCCTGCTCAAGAACATGATTTTTTTTCCTTCTTTCAAAACTCGAGAACACAATGTTCATGTTTTGCTAATACGTGATAAAGGGCACATTAATTTACTCAATGCAACTGGTTGTGCATTAATGTTGTAAGAATATCGCCGTCCTTAAAATCAACACAAAAATAAACCTCGGCGCAAGTATATACCTCGGAATACTGTCGTATTTAACAAGTAATACCGGTTTAAGTACCGGGTATCGTTCCCACAGAGACGGCGTGTTTGAAAAGTTCTTAGCATTAAAAGCTTGATTTTTAGCAGAATGATTTCAGAGAGAGAGTAAAACAAGAGGATTTGTTGATTAACTAATTTTTGTTTGGTTGGTTGGAAACTGAGAGTGAAACGCTTTATAAAGAGAAAGCTTGGGATGTAAGGATAAATTGAGATGGAGTTGAATAATTAAATAGAAAGATATTTTATAGAAATAATTATTGTCTTAGATAATTAACACTTTTCGTAACCTCATTAAGGTTAACCCGTTTAGATTCCAATAGTTAGTTGTCAGTTAACTTTAAAGGTATTTTCCACGAAATATTAAAGATCTAAATGTGACAAGTTGAAAAACTATTTTATAAAGTTAATACACCTTTTAATTTTCTTATCCAACTTCGATCTTAATTTATTACCTTACACCCCAAACTAAGGGTTTTAGCCTTCCATTAAAAATGGATCTTTATAAAGTATGTTTTTGACGGTAAATAAAAGTTAAACATAAATTAACGAGAATAATGAAACTAAGCAATTAACTAAATCTGAACGTAAATAAAAGAGCTAAATATAAAATGACAAAGAAATATAAAACGAGGACAAGTTTACCATTGGTAATCTTGAGATTAATATAAGCACTTAAACGTAAATAAAAATAATACGAAAGCATGTAACGAAATTTATTAAACGTAAACGTAAAACTAGGACAAGTTTACCATTGGTAATCTTGAGTTAAACGTAAATGTAAAATAGGGACAAGTTTATCATTGATAATCTTAAGATAACATAAATGGACAAGTTTACCGTGAGTAACCTTGAGATACGAAATTGAAATGTAAATACTAGTATATAAATAACAAATTGCACAAGGACTAGATGGCAATATTGAAAGCTTGTGAAAATAAATAACTTCAAGAATTATAAAATTCAAAACTCTAGTGCTTTCTTTATGTAACCCACGTGATCTTCAAGCAAAGAAGAAAAGAAATGGAAGCAGTACATGGAATGAAATGAAAGAAAGAAGCTAACATGAAGATGGAAATCGTGATGGATATGGTTGCGCAGGAAAATAAAAATGGACAAGAGAGAAAGATGAAATGCTTCTTATATTTATATAATAGAACCCCTTGGAGACTAAGTAATCTCCTAAGTACAATGAAAGTAAGAAAAGTATTTAAACCAAGTACACTAAAGATGCTTTCTGCAGTAAGCTCCTAAGACATAAAGTAGTGAAAGACTAAAGCACATAAAAGAGGGAGATTATCATTAAGAACACTCCAACTCAAGTGGGAGTGAAGTGTTCTTCAAAAACAGAAGTATATCTTTTGCCTTCCCCCATGCATCCTATTTATAACTTCTTAAGTGGGCCTTGGCTTAATGAATAAGCCACCTTCGGCTTGGGCCTAAGCCATGGGCCGAAGACTTACAAAACTAGCCCAAGTTCTAATTGACAAATAAAACATAAAAGGGAGTTCCAATAATGGTATAGAGTTTTGACCCAAATAATAAAATGAGGATTACAAAAGAAAATTAACCCAAACATGTCATGGGTCTTCGGGTATCCTCATCCTTGCTTCAGTTTTACGGGATCAATCTCAGTTTCTTGGACTTTTTTCCACTTCCTTAAGTTACCTGAAAATATTAGAATAAAAAAACATGAATAATAGTATTAAATGTGACGTTTGGTGACCGAAAATTCATATTTCTTATTTTCCATATAAAATATATTAACTACTAAAAAGACATCTTATATAACTATTATAATACTAAAAATATTATAAAAGAGAGAATAAAAAACTATAAAATTAGACGTAAATACGGTTAATAAATTAACCGTATAAATTAACGGTTTCCCTTTGCTTGTTAAAAATTTTCAATCTAACTTTCTAATATCATCATCTTCTTTGAATATGCGATCATCGCTAGAAATATCATCATCATCGACATCAAAAAACCTGTAGTTCACCCATTCTTTGTTCAAGTCTAGTCATTCTCCTATGTTATCATCACTACTATAACCATGTTCTTGTTCTGCTCAACATTGCATTTGTCATCCATATTCAAATAAACACTAATATAAACATTTTTACTTCTGATTTGTATAGAAAATCAAAGGTCATTATTTTCTATACATAGAAGCAAATTCCACATTGCAAGACCAAACGAAGAAACAAATTGTACTAAAGAATGGGCATGTTGTGACTTGTGGTAGGCTCTCACAAAGATCAAAAGAAGAATAAGTTTTATCGAGCAAAACTAAGTAATATTTTGTTGTGTGCTTTAGCATCCTATAATACCTATTTCTAAATCACAACACTTAATTTATAGGTTTTTTTTATAGACTAACAAAATCACAAGCATAAACACGATAAACTTTCCTGATAAGCGGTTCCACTTCAATATGCAAGATTAGAAGAAGTACTTTGATCGAGTTCAAGAATCCATAATGAAAACGATGAGACGGTGAAGAAACAAAAGTGTCGATTGAGTTTGAGCGGGATTTTTCTTTCCTTATTTTAGTTTTCCACATAATGGCTCTAAAAAAATTAAACAAAATAATAAATAATACAACTCAACAACTATTAATGGTTACCGTAACATGTAACCGAAATTAATCTAGCTCTATAACCACCTCTAAATTGAGTTTTATAACCGCCTCTAAAGCTTGATTAATTTTTAGTTGATCCGAGTTAATTTGGCTCCTAAATTTACTCTCAACCGTGTTCTATAACCATCGATAATTTTTATCAATGGCTAATATTAGATTTGTAAGACTTGTAAGAATTAAATGGTTTGTAATTGAAACTCCCTATATATTATACCATACATATAGCATAATATTTTTAGAGTTTTTGATAGGAAAAAAACAAAACAAAGAATAAAATGACCAAACTACCTTCTTATAAAGCATCTCCAAGAGAATCCCTAAAATTTCTTCAAAATGGAGAATCAAAATCTAAAATCTCTAAAAATATTTACATCCATCTCCAACAAACTCCTCATTTTGGAGAACCCATTATTGATTATATATTAAAATATTATAATTATCTATTAAAATATTATTTTTTCCTCTAAATATTTATTTTCAAAAATTTCTATTGGTTGTTTCACATTGTAATAATATTTGGAGAAAAACTCACTCTCTCTACTACTTCTTCATTTTGGAGAATCTCTTGGAGCAAATTTTTGACTTAAAATTCTCATTTTTTTCATTTTCTCCATTTTAAGGAAGCTCTTGAAGGTAGTGTTAGTTAATAGGGTTAAGAGGCTTAAGTAGTTAAGTAGACCAAAAATCCAAACCACAAGTCCCAAATCAGTACTTATTTTGATTTATAGACCAAATTCATCAAAACTATTAAACCACAGGGACCAAAATTGTAATTAACTCCAAAAATAAGCGAATTTGATTAAGAATCCCCAAAACTTGCTCGTTGGAGTGACCGTCGTCACACCGGTCAACCCTTACCACATCACCGCCATCTATTCCGCCACCGCAACACGACGGCGGAAACCCATTTCAATCCCATCGATACTCAACCCACTCTTCAAGTGTAAACCTTTTTCATTCATCAATTCTTTACTTCTTTTTCGAGTATAATAATAAATAGTCGATTTTAATATCGATAATCCACTCGAAATCTTTAATTGGGTGTCTTCTTCTTTATACCCTAGTGATTCAATTTCAATAACCATCTGTTGGTTAATCATTAATTGATTTCTAAAGACAAACGAAATTACTTCATCACTGGCTTTTTGAAGTGGGTGAATAGGTGATGGAAGATAAATACAGTGTTGAATCTGCAGAAGCACTTGCGAACGAAGCATTGGTGAGCCAGCCACATGAAAATTTGAATGATTTTTGCAGTTTGTATCTTGTTTTTTGCTTTCAATTTTAACATGCTGCCGGTTCTTATTTGTTAGCGATTGCCGATATCGGAGGCAGTTCCCGTATATGAGCAGCTTTTGGCTACGTTTCCAACCGCGGTGAGTTCATAATTGTTTTCAAGGAACCCTTTTCCATATGAATTCTTGAAATAACCACGTTAAATCTTGAAATAAGTGTTAACAGATAGTAATTGGTTATGGGTACATATGGAATATGTATTTTAGGGTTTAGTTAGAAGATTAAGTGTTGGAACAATGGCTGAGTGATGATTTACTAATGAATTTTTTTATCTGTGTGTTTGCTGGTTAGGCAAAATATTGGAAGCAATATGTAGAAGCACATATGGGTGTCAATAATGATGATGCAACTAAACAGATATTTAGCAGATGCCTATTGAATTGTCTACAAATACCTCTTTGGTATGACTTTTCTTTAAAATTTTATTGGTTTTAAGAATTAACGTTTGTTGTTTTAGTATTATCGGGTTCATTGCTGTGGTTTTAGCTTGCAGATTGGTCATACATCAATTATATTTGACATATCACATCTTTCTTCTGTGGTTTTAGCTTGTAATATTAAAGATATTGCTCTCAATATGACTTTGACTTTATTTTAATTTTGCTGCTAATAACAAGGTGGCATTGCAGTTATTGGTTAACCTTTTATCAGTCAATATTGCTAATATGGGATTTCTGATTATATTACATTTATATATATATATATATACTGTAGGCGGTGCTATATCAATTTTATCAGGAAAGCCAATGAGAAGAAGGGGTTAGAGGGTCAAGAGGAAACCAGGAAAGCTTTTGATTTTATGCTGGGTTATGTTGGTTTGTTTTCTTTCCTTGTTCTTTTGATTGACTCTAGTATTGTTTTATTTTGTGAATAGACTAAAAAATGACCAAATGATAATTAATAGCATGTTAAGTTATTTTTGAATTGGCTTTCTGCTGATTTTTTGTTGAGCAGGATCTGATATTGCTTCTGGGCCTGTGTGGACTGAATATATTAACTTCTTAAAATCCTTACCGGTTAGTAACCTATCCCTTGTTTACACACATAAGCAAATTCTATCTTTTTTTATCATTATTTCTCTTAACTGTTACAAAAATAATATGGTGCAGGCTCAAACTGCACAGGAAGAGTCACAAAGGATGATTGCTGTACGAAAAGTCTACCAAAAAGCTATCGTGACTCCTACCCATCATGTTGAGCAACACTGGAGAGACTATGAGAACTTTGAAAATTCAGTTAGCCGTGCTTTGGTAACTCTCTGCTTCCAAAAGAAAAAATATTAGGAAAGTAATTTTTTCAGACTAGAAATAAGTTGTTTTCATGGCATCATTCCAATTTTCATTACAAAAAAGATGGCAATTTTGGGCATTAAAAAGCGAGTTATTGAACATCCGATTATGCTATTTTTTTCTTGGTATATGATTTCATTATAAATGTGTATCTTGGCTAATGATATCATATCATATTCAGGCAAAAGGACTATTATCTGAATATCAGCCAAAATATAACAGTGCAAGGGCTGTATATAGAGAGCGAAAGAAGTACGTTGATGAGATTGATTGGAACCTGATTGCCGTGCCACCATCTGGTTCTCTTAAGGCAATTACTTGTGTGTTCTCTTTTTAATTGCTTATATATAATTTATGTGCACTGTGATTACGTTAATGTTTCATTGGGTATTATCTATGGATTTTATTTGGGTGATTAGTGGTTTTTTTACTCTCACAGGAAGAACTGCAATGGACGGCATGGAAGAGATTCTTAGCCTTTGAGAAGTAAGAAAAGAAGCATGCTTTTTTGTTTTTCTTATTAAAGGGCATGTATTATATCTATATCTTTATATTAAAGGGCATGTATTATATCTATATCTTTATATTTTTACTTTGCATATTTCGTATCTCAGGGAGAATCCTCAAAGGATAGATACCGTATCTGCTAACAAGCGCATCTCATTTACTTATGAGCAGGTACTTAAAAATAAATCATTTGTGGTTCATATTTTTATCTTCCAACTTTTACCCCCTATTCTCACTCTGCTATTATGCATCCATTTTCAGTGCCTGATGTATTTATATCATTATCCGGATATATGGTATGACTATGCTACATGGCATGCAAAAAGTGGTTCAATAGACTCTGCTATCAAAGTATATCAACGATCTTTGAAGGCGCTTCCTGGTAATTTTGATAAATATTTATATTTATCAGTTTGTTTGTTTTTTGCTTGGAAATTGGAATACATTATTCTTGGATGTTGATTATGTCATATTATTATTCCTTTACAAGAACAAGTTTCAGTTGATCATTTATTCCGTATCATTTAGTGTCACTTTATATAATTACACGAAAAGATCCCACCTTTATATAATTTGGCTCTACATGGGGTCATGGACCCACTACTACGTAGAAAAATACGAAGAAAATATCAAGAAGTATTTCCATTTGCAATGGTGATAAAGATTGTTGTAACTATTGTATTTTAAATGTAAAATTGTATTATTGTTTTGTAAACCATTTATAGTTTACTGTATTGAGTTGCTTTCTGTTTAGATTGTGCATTGCTAAGGTATGCTTATGCCGAGCTTGAGGAATCCCGAGGGGCAATTCAGGTATAATAATAATGGTGGCATGCGGTTTTCTTTATACTTTGTTTATTCCCATGGGTATTCATCTTTCTAACTTCATTATCTTTCAGGCTGCAAAAAAGGTATACGAAAGTCTTTTAGGAGATGGTGCAAATGCAACTGCGTTATCACATATACAGGTATGATCCCAGTCAAAACTTTAATAAAATATGGATTTATCTTAAAAAGTTAATTTAGATTTTTATATAAATCTAAAAAACTAAACTCACTTTGCTTACCAATTTTATGGTTTATAAAGCAATTATATGTTTAACGTGCAGTTTATTAGATTCGTAAGAAGAACGGAAGGTGTTGAAGCAGCTCGCAAGTATTTCTTGGATGCACGTAAATCTCCGAATTGTACTTACCATGTTTATGTTGCTTATGCAACTATGGCATTTTGTATGGACAAGGACGCAAAGGTAAATAACCATATTTTTTAAGTCGAGGATATTTGATGATTTTAGCTTTTCAAGATTTGTGGAAATGATATCCGAAAGTCTAACTGCGAATATATTCTATTAATCGAAAATGTGTTTTTTAAGTTCATTTTACACTTGCATTCTGTATGCAGATCGCACACAACGTATTTGAAGCAGGGTTGAAAAGGTTTATGCATGAGCCCGGATACATTCTTGAGTAAGTATGTGCTTTAATATCTTATTTTTTGGATTTATTCAAATGTTGGCCAACTTGGGGAATTATTAAAAGTTGATATATAGTTATTGATGCTAAAAGTATTGTTAATTTTTGAAACATTTGGATTTCAATTTTGATAAACTTGATATACATCTATTATCGACTTATTTTTATATGGATTTGGTGATTATGTTAAAATGAACATTTTCCATTCTCTATTCGCATATACTTGGATTTAAAGATTACATCTTTAGTGTCATTTGTTGAATATATCTAATTCGTTTACTTTTCATATTGTAGATATGCAGATTTTTTATCTCGCTTGAATGATGATAGAAATATTAGGGCTTTATTTGAACGTGCATTGAGCTCGCTTCCACCCGAAGAGTCCGTTGAGGTGCATTGCTCTTCACTATAATACACTTTATTACCGAGAATATCATCATTGTATCTAAATATAATTATTTTAATATGTTATGAATTTCTGATGTTTATTAGTTTGTATGCTACGTATATTTGGTACATTGCTTATTTCAGCCCACAGAGTTGAATTTTTGCATGATTCTATTCACCACAGTTTTATTATAATATTATAAATATAAATATATATATATATACATATATAATTAGTTGTTTGTGTTGTAGGTTTGGAAGAGGTTCTCTCAGTTTGAGCAGACTTATGGAGATCTCGTTAGCATGTTGAAGGTAATGCTATGTCCCTTTATCTTACGATTTTCGACTTTAGTCTTCAACTGAAAGTTTTCAACATCTTTGGAGAATGTGGGCCCAGTTAGGTTGAAGTTTGTATATTTCTGAATAATTCCAATTTTTTCGTCTTTATACAGGTGGAGCAAAGAAGGAAAGAAGCTCTTGCTAGAACAGGTGAAGATGGAGCATCGGCTTTACAAAATTCCTTACAAGATGTTGTATCACGATATAGTTTTATGGATCTATGGCCGTGTTCTTCGAGGGAATTGGATCATTTATCTCGTCAAGATGTAATTACACTTTTTACTTAACTAAATGACAATTTTACCCTTAATAATAGAATAGGGGTCTGGTAGTAATGAATTTCTGCATCTCATAATTAAGGGTAGAATTGGAAAGTGGGCGCTTACTTTTGAATTTTTGTTTCATTTCAGTGGCTTTCAAGTAATGCAAACAAGAAAGTTGAGAAATCAACTCTGGCAAATGAAGCAGGTTTTGTAGTTAATATTAAGTATCTTTAGTTACAGTTAGTTACCCATTTATGATTACTGATTATATTTTCTCTTCTTAATGCAGATAAAAGTGTAGGACAAACGTCGAATTCAAACATATCTTCTAAAGTTATCTATCCGGATACCTCTAGAATGGTGGTCTATGACCCGAGACAAAAGCCTGGTATGCTACCATAAAAACAGAAACAATAAAACCATCATGTAATCAAATTACCAGAAATATATATATATATATATAGGGGAGGGATCATACGAGAACCACCCCTCTTTAAAGGAACAAAGGGACACATTATGGACCACATATGATGTGGGTCCCACATAATATTAAAAGTTCTCATTTGAACCTCTCCCTATATATATATATAGAGAGAGAGAAGGAGGTTCAAGGGAAAACGCTAAAAAAAAAGAAAACCGAAGAACACCCTGGGAGGCTTCCGTCTGGACGGTATGCACTAATGCATACCGGTAATTTGTAACATGCATTAGTGAATATTTATCAATGCATCTGTAATGATAGACGCATTAATGCATAGGAACAAAAATTACCGGTATGCATTAGTGTATACCGTCCAGATGGCAGCCTCTCAAGGTGTTCTTCAGTTTTTTTTTTTAGGGTTTTCCCTTGAACCTCCCTCTATATATATATATATATTTGTCTATACATATCTGCTATGCTGATTTATATGTTTATCATTTTTTCTCAGGTTTAACCACTACTGGTCTTCCTTCAACTGTGAGCACATTGCCTAGTTCTAATGCACCATCATTGGTGATTGGTGGAGTGCCACCTGTCTCTAATGCTGTTCCAAAACCCTTGCCACCTGCTTTAGCAGCCTTTATAGCAAGTTTGCCTCCTGCAGAGGGTAATGGATCAAAACTGTTGTCTGTATCACAAGTAACATTTATTCAAATGAGAACCGTAAATATTTTGAGAACCTGAGAACTAACTAATCATAAGTTAATTCATGATGAATATTATGATAGATATAATAAAGATCGTGAATAATGAAAAACATGGTTTTCTTGAATTTTTTAGGGCTATTCATCATGAATGATTGGTTCCCATAAAAATATTTACGGTTCTTATTTGAACTTTCTGCTTTATTTATATTTCACTTCGACTTGAAGGTCAAATGAGCTACACTAGTACACATTTACTTTGAGAAATAGCATTATTTACGGTTCTTATTTGATAATTTTTGCTACATTTTTGTAATGGTTGATGAATTATGTGAAAATGGTATAGGTCCGTTGCCAGATGTTGATTATGTTCTATCAATATGTTTACAAAGCACTATACCGATTGTGGAACCTGGGAAATTAGTGACTCAGCCACAAGCGGGACCCGCTTCTAGCGACGTTTCGGGTTCAAACAAATCCCATTTGTTCAAACCGAGGGACAGGCAACATGGGAAGAGAAAAGATGCAGACAGTATGTCATATAACTCCTTCCTTGCTTTCTATCAACATTATATATATATATATACTGGGGCGGGTTCAAAACTTCAAATGATAACTCAAATTTGGTTGTGAATGTGAAGACAAATGAGAGCGCGACACTTGTCATATTCAGACCGAATAATCAAAGAAATATTCAAACTGAATATAGTATTTATTCGGTCTGAATAATGCTTATTCAGACTGAGTAAATACTATATTCAGTTTTATTCGGTCTGAATATTTCTTTGATTATTCGGTTTGAATATGACACGTGTGCGCTCTCATTTGTCTTCACGTTCTCACCCAAATTTGAGTTCGCATTTGAACTTTCCTCTCTCTCTCTCTCTCTCTATATATATATATTATGTTATGTAGCTTATCAAGTAATATTTTTTAGGGCAAGATGATGATGAGAGTAGCACGGTTCAAAGCCAACCGCTGCCTAAAGATGCTTTCAAGATTCGACAACTAAGAAAGGCGCGAGCACCAACTGGAGCTGCTGCTGGTGGTGCTTCATATGGTAGTGTACAAACTGCATCTGCTTCATATGGCAGTGGATTCTCAGGGGAGCAATCTGGCAGCTTTGGCTGATGGATCTATTCTGTCTGTATGTATTCAGCTCATGCTTCATAATCTAATAGGAGTTAACCTAACCCTCCAGCAATCAATCAATCAGTCAAGAGTGGGCTTGCTTACTTATGATATCACAACTAAAAAGGGGGAACAAAAGCAAATGAAATGATGAAAGAAAGCCTTTGCAAAGTTATTCGCCAATCTGTGTTGGATATACTGGGTTTGTTTTGTTTGTTAGAATCGAGTTGTAACATCTTTGAGTGAGTAGTAAGAGAAAATAAACAGTTGCCAACTTGCCATAAATTTCAAAATAGAGAAGTTGGGCATTTTTTAAGTCCTAGAATCATAGACACATGGTGTATCTTGTTTTTTCTATCAACTTTCTTGAAATTATTTGATAAAAGATTCTCTTTTCATTTTATTGATATCTTTTATATATGAATGTTATTTGGGTAAATCTTAATTATATTATTAAAATATTTTATCATTTTATTATCCAATACACTTCAAAAAAATTATGTAAAATGATAGTAATTTATATTAATTTTTTATTTTTGGTTTAAAATAAAATTTTACATCCTGTTAATACATCAAAATTATTAAAGTTTCCAATCATATGTGATTAATAGTTTTAAGTTAAAAATAGAGAAAATTACAATTTTCGTCCACATGGGTGAAAATTATGAAGGTACTTCATACACAGTAATTATGAGAATGGTCATTATGGTTTCAATTTTATCGTGGATCAAGTCATGGGCATGATAAACGTTACATCGGTCCTGTTAAGAACACACATCTCACATGAGGGTATTTTCATCTTTTGCCGTTGGTTTAGTGTCGTGAACAACTGGTCTTTTGCCTCCGATTCAGTCTCTGAAGCCATCCCTTCTACTTATGATCCGTATAAGGGATTCTTGGACTATTCTTCAACTTTGAGTCTTCGAGATTTAGGATTTAACTTTTATCTAGTTTTTTATTTAGCGTCTGCATTTTGATTTTCATATTTGTATATATACAACCTACAATGCAATCAATTATCCAAATTCCAAACCTTAATTGATTTACAATGTTTGTATATTTGGATTATTCAGTTTTGGGTTTCGCTGTTGGGTGTTGGTTTCTCTGGTGACATTTGGTGGGTTTGATAGTTGGAAGAATTGTGCATATCCCGAATGTTTTTTGCTTCCAATTTTTGCAGGATATCGAAACGGTTTTAACATTATTTTTTTTTTTTTACCGGAGTTAAACAATCTAAGTATCTAACCGTAATCAAATTGAAACCATAATGGGCGTTCTTGTAATTTCGGGGACCTGGTCCATAAATTTCACCTAACCATAAGGACTAAATGTGTAATTACTGTTAGAAATAAAAATGATAAAAAAATATGAACCTGACGTGAATCGAACACGCAACCTTCTGATCTGGAGTCAGACGCGCTACCATTGCGCCACAGATCCAATTGATGTTATTCTCTCTGCCCTATGTCATTTAGATCTCTAATCATTTGAGGCCATTTTTGTTTCGAAATACCATTTTTTTACACTTGAAACTCACAGCAAAACACAGTGAAAATAAACCTTTATAATGTTTTTGCTGTGAAGGTTCAGATTTTTTAACCTTCATTGTTTTTTTTCTGTGAAGATTCAAGCTGTGAAGGTTCAGATTTTTTAACCTTCATTGTTTTTTTTCTGTGAAGATTCAAGCGTTAAAATGTGGTTTCTCAGATCTCATAAAACAACATGGTCTCACGTGAACGTGAACCCATCTCATATTATTTAACTAATTAAACACCCCCAATAGCATCACCCCTAAACTAACTTTAAATGCCTTCAAACAGGCCAATCCAATCCAACCCAACTGCCGCACACCCCTAAAAATTCAAAACACCTGATAAAACTTTGTTGGAATTTCTTAAAATCTTTGAATAATCCAACCCAACTGCCGCACACCCCTAAAAATTCAAAACACCTGATAAAACTTTGTTGGAATTTCTTAAAATCTTTGAATATTCTGATATAAGACAAACAAATAAAATCTTGGTCAATCTCAGTTGATGAAATGACTTTAAAAAAAAATTCTAAGAATCTATAAGTGAAAACATCGTGTGACTTTGAATTAGGTCTATTTGGTGTTGAGTTTGATTTGTGTTTTGGTTGCATTATAAATTACAAACTATTCCATTTTGAATGGTTAAGTTCTTAAACTATTTTTTTAATGAAAAAACCATTAAACTTTCTCATTTTGAATGATTAAGTCCCCAAACTATTTTTTTGGATGAAAAAACCATCAAACTTTCTCATTTTGATGGAGAAACCATTAAACTTTCTTATTTTGAATAATTAAATCCCTAAATTTTTTTTCGAGAAATTAAACCATCAAATTTTTAAAAATTGGTTACTTACATCTTTTTAACCTAAATAAACTACCTTTAACCGGTTATATTTTGATTTTCCCTCTTATGATGAATAAAAAAATAAGTCGAAAAGAGAAGATCGATGACAGGGGACAACAACGTGTTAGACGAAATGGAGAACAGACAACGTTGGGGTAATGGGGAGTGACGAGGGGGAGTGATACCGTTGTTTGCTAGGGGTTTTAATTGCGTGGGGTTTTTGGAACGGTAAACCGATTTAAGTTTATTTTGACTTTAAAACTTTTTAGTGAGTTACAGGTAACTTATTTAAAAAAAATATGTAGGTAACTAATTTTTAAAAGATCGATGGTTTATTTAATAAAAAAATGTTTAGGGACTTAATCATTCAAATTGAGAAAGTTTAATGATTTTTTAATTCAAATCAATAGTTCAAGGACTTAATCATTCAAAATAAGAAAATTTAATGGTTTTTTCAATCAAAAAAATAGTTGAAGGACTTAACCATTGAAAATGGAATAGTTTGTTGGGTTTTTTTGAACATTTCCCGAAAAGAAAAATCGAAGTTGGAGGCATCCAAAATGTCGTAATTGATTGATATATTCTATTTGATTGAAAGTTTTCAAACCACTTTTAAGTAATACCACAACCATTTTTATATAATATCATAACAAAGTTTCAACACGACCAACCTAATCTATATGATTCAGGTTTAATCAAGTCGTACTTTTTAATTGGACTGGATTGTGCATATCCCTTCTAACCGTTCAACTCAATCGTATTCACCCCTACCGGCTTCACGTTCAATCAAACGTGATTAACAACCATAAATAGGTTCTCAAGAGAAAGGGGGAATTCTTGACCCAACCCGTTGAAGGCATATCTATATATAAAAGGTTGTGCAACTGAACTTGAAGGCGTTGCCAGTAAAGATGCACAAGACCCAAGCTTTTTCAGGCCTACGTCCAAACCTATTTTCAGTAATGTAAAAAAGAGCCCGGATTTTGTCGGGCTTTGGAGGTAAAAATAGGCCCGATAACCACAATGGTGGTGCCTTAATGGTTTGAGCTTGGGCTCCAAAGGTCAACAGTACCAGGAGGTCTCAGGTTCAAATCCAGGGAGGGGTAAAAAAAATCCCCTTGTGGCCATGGAGGTTCAAATGCGGTGACTCCAGACTACCCGCTTTGCCCTGGGATTAGTCGGCTCGCAAAGCGGGTTGGATATCCAGGTTAATCCAAAAAAAAAAGAGGCCCGATGGGCTTTTCTAAGGTGGCGTTTGTTTTTTAAGAGGTGCTGAAGTCTGATTTCAGTTCTGAAATGGTTATGAAACGTCTAAACGAATCAGACATAAGTGGTGATTAAGAGCTTAAAATGAAAAAACAAACAAGGCCTTATAATGGAACAGCCTTTGCATCTCTAATTGCTAGACATCAAGACAGATTAGGTTATAGCAAGTCTGATTCAAGACAGCTCACATGCTACTATATATCAGTAGCAACGTTTCTACATTTTCACAGCGATGCCAAAATAATTCATCTGTATCGATGCCGTTAAGTTAAAAATAAAAAATAAAAGATAATCTTGAAAATGAACTCGATTCTATTGAGCAACAAATGACCCATGATTTGTCGGGATTCCATCAAAACATCAACAACTATCTTTCCTGGATGACATTGCCCACTAGAATGTTTTATTCAACACAACAAACAAACAACAATTTAGCTTAATCCATACAGACAGCTTAGCGGAAAAACAACCCGAGTGAGTTGAGAATACACTCTATTCATTTAAGGAAATAAAGGCATGCAGCTGAGCCCAGTGTTTTCTGGAATTCCCATCATCAAGTTAAGATTCTGTAAAGCTTGACCAGAAGCTCCTTTTACAAGATTATCGATCTGCAACATAGTTTTATTGAATTAGAAAATAATCCGCAAATAATCAACAAGTTCGTATCTTTTTTATTTATTTATTTATAACGTAAAGCATGACATACAACGGAGATAATTATTGCTCTCCCCGGGATGCGATCTGGGAACACGTTTATATGACAAATGTTGGAACCTTGGACATATTTCGTGTGTGGAGCTGCATCATTCGGTAGCACAACTACAAATTCTTCCTTCTACAAAAACCATAACACGAAGAACATAAGCATAATGAATATGGTGATAGATATTCATTATGAATGAGGAAAATGCATGATATTCATTATGAGAACCAATTATTCATCATGAATATGGTGATGGATATTCCTTACATTCATCATGAATGATGAAAATACCTCATATTCATAATGAATATTTAGTTTTATTCATCATGAATAGTTGATTCTCAAAATATTTACAGTTCCTAAATGAATTTTCCCCAATAACAGTAATATTGACGGCAAGTAAAGGACTAGATTAAACATGCTTTAACTGAAAAAATCTAGATTGTTAGAAATTGTTACTTTATCTTCTTCCATAAAAAAGATTACCTCATAGAATCCCGTCAATTTTTGTTTCAAATCCTCAACTGAAATTCCGGGAGCCATTTGTACGTTTATAGTTGATTGCATGCCTCGGCTCTAGAAGAACAACCAATCAGATAAATCATAAAAATAAGCGCCAAGAAGAGAAAAGAAGCGGGAATTCTAGCAATCTTTTAATTAAATGGTGAAATAACAATTACCATTGGCATTAACGTAGGAGTAAAGCTAATGGTTACTCTTGAATTTGCAGCATTTGATAATTCTTGCTCAATTTCAGGCACTAAAACCAAACCAGAAGCAGAAAACAGATTACTACCTCATAGAATGTTAGGACAATTACCATAGGTTTGACGTGCGTTTGGTACGCAGACGACTGGACAGACGTGAGTGAGGGACTGTTTGACTGGTTTTCCATTAAGTCCTGTATGGATAAAGTTGTCTGTGTGGATTAATTTGTCTGTATAGATTGGGATAGTTTTTGTTTAGGAGGATTTTTTTTCCATAGATGGAAGAAGCGTGTATTTTAACTGGGATGGGCAGGTTTGGAAAAAAAAACTTGCCTTTCTGCATATAGCTCCTTCTTAAAAGCTTACCGAATAAGCTACTTTCTATATCGTTAAGCCAATACCAAACAATCATGTATAGCTGACCAAATAAGCTGAGTCCCATTAAGCTAATTAAGCTGCTAACAAACGGGTCCTGAGGTAGGCAGGTGAAGGAATTCTGAAAGTTTATAGTGTTTAATTTGAGATGGGTAATTTAGTAATTTACCAATTTTGGCGGGTCAGAAAAAACATGGATTTTTGTCCCACTCAAGTCCCGTACTGTCTTAGTCCAATGTTGCGCCAAACATCAAATAACCTAGTTAGTACTTACCATGACGATGCCTGGTGATGCCATAAGAAAATATCCCTTCAGATATTTCGGTGTACAAATTCGCCTCTTTTGCACTCCGTCCTGCAAATTACAGAAATACCCTTCAATTACTGCAACTGGGGTCAATGCATATATACGTAAAGGAAGCCGAGTTCAGATAAATAACCTGCTCCACTAACTCCGGAGTTTGAGACAATAACGATATTTTGCAATGCAATAAGGTCGGCCTGTAGTCGTAAAGAAAACCAGAAGGTAATTAAGACTCTAAATCCAAGCCCCAACTTCGTATATATGTATATATAGACGAAGGATCGTGTGAGAATAGGAGTTAAGGTGAGAAGTGTAATAAGGGATTTGGACCCTTGATCACTTTTAATCCCAAAACAACCTATGAATTGCGCTTTAGAAGGGATTTGGTTTAGCGTATCTCATTAGGGTTGATCTAGTGGTTCTCTTCAATTAGAATTGATCCAAGGTGGGAGATCTCTTCTTACCCTTTTCACCATAACTTTCGTTCTCACTGAAACCCAACCCTATGGTAAGGTTCAGGGGAAAACCCCCCAAAAACGAAAAATTGAGGACACCCCGACAACGGTTCATCTGGACAGTATACACATATATGCATACAAGTAATTTGTAAGCAATTTGTTCGGTATGCATAAAAAACAAGAAACATGTTCAATTACTTGTATGCACATATGCATACACGTGAACCTCCCTCTATATCTATATCTATATATATTATATACATATATAGATAGAGGTTTAGGGGAAAACCTCAAAAAAGAGAAAACTGAATAACATCTGGGAGCCCTTCATCTGGACAGTATGCACTTGTGCTTGTGCATAGACGGTATGCACAAATGCATACAAGCGATTGAAGTTGTTTTTTTTCTATGCAAGAGTGCATGCTATGCATAAATGCATACGTGCATGTTACAAATTACCGGTATGCATTTGTGCATATTGTCCAGATGAAGGGATACCAGGGTGTTCTTCAGTTTTCCATTTTTTTGAGGTTTTCCCCTGAACCTGACCCTACATATATATATATATATGTACATACATATATATATATAGAGAGAGAGAGAGATCAAGCATACCCATCTTCGATCGATGTTCAAAAGTAATCTTAAATGTACAAAACCTACACTATAAAAAGATAAAAACAAGTCCTGCATATTATTTTTTCACAATGAAAGAGGAGATACCTCTTTTGATTAATTTCCTACCTCGTGATTTCTATGTATTAGTGAGAAGATCCTTCGACTATACAAGAGAACAAGAAACGAACCTTCAGTAAGGGGACAAGTGGGAGCAAAACAGTAGTAGGATAACATCCAGGATTTGCAACAAGCCGTGCACTTTGGATCTTATTTCGATATATCTCAGTGAGACCATAAACAGCTTCTTTCTGCAAACAGAAGCAAAAAAACTCTAAACTACATATCTTAAGATAGTCTAGTAATTAGAAACAAAAAACATATCTACCACATTCTATGGTGAATGATAGAGTTTTCTTTGAAGAAATTGAATCGATTGGTAGTTAGCATTTTAGATAAAGATATAATGACAATTTGGACCTGTAATTCTAATGCTTTGTGAGGCTGGCCATACCATTCTCCATAGTCATTGATATCTCGTAATCTGAAATCCTGCATAAATCTTTATTATAATCAAATACTCCTAATACTGAAGACCCTATTACATGATAAAGCAAAAATTAGAACTTGTGAAAATGTACCGCAGAAAGATCAACAATCTTTAAATTAGTTGGAAGGCCTTTGATAATTTCCTGAAATAAGATTATGTATAAGATATTATACAAGATTAACTTATTGCAAGAATATTGGAATTGAAGATGGTATTATAATCCTGAAGAAAACCTGTGTGGTGCCATGTGGCAAACAACAAAAAACAGCCTCTACGCTGGAAAAATCCGCATCCTTAACTGCAACCAAATCTGGCAAATCCTGAAAACATAGAAGCAATTAGTCGTAATTCAGGAACAGTTGGAGCAAGAATCATTAAAATGATGAATATCACTTTAAGACGATGAGATGAAGAAGTCATTAAGTGTGTGTAAGGATAGTTATAATGTTATATTATATTATCTATACTATATTATAAAGCATTTAGTAAAAAACTCTTAAATACAACATTTTATGCATTAGATACAACCTTTTAAAGCATAAAACTTAAAAAAACTCTTATACACATGTTTTGATGCCCAATGTACAAGTCATGAAAAACAAGAAATTTCAACCAAAAATTACTTTATCCCGCTCACATGATAAACATCCAAACGAATTTTATGGAAACAAATTTCAAAATTTGAATCCCCTCTCTATCTAATCTCGGATGGTTTCTATTTATCCATATCCCTGAAATTATGAATTTCAAAAGGGAGTGAGGACGAACTCCCATCAATTTAGTATGTATATTCCTCTCAATTTGGGTATTAGAGATCAATCTGCTTGCAAGGTGAGGTTCAATCTATTTCTCAATTTGTAATTCATTTCTAAATCTACAATGGTACAATCTCTGTTTAGGGCTTTTTTAAGACGTTCCCAGATCCATCACCACCATGCTCTAAATGCTTGAACGAGCTACTACCCAATTGTCGAAATCAAATCCGATGGGCTTTAATTGTAGTGTTTTTTTTTAGTTTTTGCTTTTAAAATATTTTGATGTTCTCTACTACACTTTTATTTTACCGGGTCTAAGTTTGAACTGCGTTATTTTAATTCGTTTTTGTTATTTTTGTTTGCAAGATGCAGTTTTAGGGTTGTAGACATGTAGCTGCAATTCATTTCATTCGTTGTTGTGATTTGCATTTTCTAGATTCAAGCTTCTAGATTCAAGTTGCTTTATATCTTCTGGATTCTCGATTCAAGCTTCCATCGAGGTAATTAGTGTTTTCTACTTTTCTGTCCCTAGCTCTGATTTTTTGTTCTACTTCAAAGCTTAAACTTAATTTACTGGTTGTTCTCGATTCAACCCTCTCGATTTAAGTTTGAAGCTTAAACTTAGATTTGCTTTGATTTGCATATTTTGGTTGTTCTTTGTTTCTGGTTTAGATCCATTTTTAAGTTTATAAGCTTCTTTTATGTTCATAATCATAATAGCAAAAATGATGTAAATACAATTTAGTAGTCACTCAAAGGACCCATGGTTGCTTTAGCCAAAATTTTGTCATCACTAGCATTGTGGAAACAACCACGTTTTTTCGAAGGTCAGATAAAGGTACTGTTCAGTGGTTATACTGTTATGTTGTTTATTTTAGGTTTTCTGCAGTTGTTACTGGTATGGCGGAGAAATTCCAGTTGAAAGAGAGATGGATGTCGAAATGGATATGGGCTGAACTCAAGGTATCTGTTTTAGTTTCTTCATATTTTTGCCTTCTATTAGGTGCCATATGGGATGAAAAATAGACCAAATTAGTTCTTTTATTTGGATTTTGGATGATCTTAAGTAACATTAGGAATTTAAGATATTCAATACAAATCATAAGTCAGATAAGTAAAGAACCTACACAAATCTTAGGCACCAGGAAGATATTACATATTGATGAACAAGTATCCTCTTTCCACCCTCTCATAATCTGAGTTCCACCATTCTATTTTTTGTTTATGTGACATTAATTCTTATCTTAACAGGAAAGGAATGAATGGTGAACAAACATAAAATGTCATCTTTTCTGCTCGTTTTATAAAGTGATAATGTGATATATTTGATTTCAAAATGATACAAGATTACACTTCGATCAACGATAACATGATTTACTTTGATTGGCGTACACATACTCTTGCAGGTCATTTTTACATACTGATGTCACATCCTCTTGAATCCAAAATTGTCAAACATGTCAATTCGGAAGCCTAAAAGCAACCTGATACCAAGGTCGAATTATATAGCTCTTTTATTGTTCATTTTCTTCAACTCCCTCCATTCTAATACAAAAGGGTGTTCTGAATTCTGATATACCACCTTCGAAATAAATCAAATAAACTTTGTACTAATTTCTTACCTAAGCTTCTCAATTTCCAGTAACTTAGTTCAATGCTTAACGTGCTAATTACTTTTTTTTCCACGAGTTAAAAATCCAAAGAGATTGTAAAGTTAAGAAGTACCTTTGATTTGGATTAGTCAAAACATATATACTTTTCCAAACGAAGGGAAGCAAAATCTATGAACAATTAGGCAAACTATAATTTAGTAAGGATTCAGTAACAACGTACATTGTAAAACAAATCAACTGAGACATGTTGACACAATACAACGGAATCCATCTTTTTTTAATAGAGGAGTGGAATCCAACTTTGCTATAGATACTAATTATGTGCTCTATTCACTTTGAACACGTACCCAAAGTAGCAGGATTTCTTATTAGTTGAGGAAATTGGATTTTTGTCTCCTTCCATATTCCCTTATTAGTTAGCAGAATTCCTATTGCACTGTAGACTAGCTTATGCCATTTAGAAGCTTTGGAGGACCAATATGCTAAATTAAGTCAATTATTCAGCACAGAAAAAATAGATCTTTAGTAGTTTATAAGTAAGAGAGAGAGTTAATTTTATTGTTATACCATTAATCAGAATTTTTAGAAACAACTTGCAAGATTATTACCTATGAACAGCATCCACTACAGCAATAAAAGATTGGTGAAGAGGTTACAAACAACCATTGAAGGCTTGATTCCCAAGATGCAAAAGCCACTAAGGAATCATAAATTATTAGATTATTCACTAAATCACTAGATCTTACTTAAACTACATTTCCATGTCTCTCAAATCCAAAATATGAAATAGTAGCAACGATTCTATGTCTTTCCCAAGTCAGACTAGAAAAACCCATATAAAACATAGTCAGATTCAAACCTCTACAAGAAAAATCTTAAAACACCTTAGTTTAGTGAGATAAAACATGGATTAGTTTACTGGGATTTATTTTTGTTCTTCTGGATACAAACATAATCAAAGAAAAAAATGCAGTATTGCTCACTGCATAAAGCTTGAAATATGAGTAAGTCAAAGAAACAAATATGTGCTGTGGAGAAATTGGTGTTGGAGGACAGTAAAAGTCCAATGCCTGCATCGCTGGCAAAAAGTTCTTAATCCTTAACCACAAGGGTGGTGCCTCAATGGTTTGAGCTTGAGCTCTAAAGGTCAAGTATCAGGAGGTCCCAGGTACAAATCCAGGGAGGGGTAAAAAAAATCCCTTTGTGGCCACGGAGGTTCAAATGCGAAGCGGGTAGTCGGCTCGCATAGCGTGTTGGATATTCAGGTTAAACAAAAAAAAAGTTCTTAATCCAGAACTTATTAAAGGTCCCCCAAGAAGCTTGCACTTAATTCCTTCCTATGAGTTGTAGAATTTTTTGCATAAATTCTTTGAAACATTTGATTAGAAAAATGTTTTTGTGTCTATTTTTTTTGCTACAGGAGGATGACAAAATTGTCGGGTTGGTGAAAAGGTATGGGCCTACAAAATGGTCTCTCATAGCAAAGTCTCTACTGGGTCGTGTTGGGAAACAATATCGTGAAAGGTATTATGATGATTCATTGCTTATGTTAATGTTTTGATCACTTTTTTTGGTCTTTAAATTGTTTTTTTTAAAATAAGGGTTTGTTGTTTCTATTTTACTTGAAAGTTAGATCAGCTGTGTTTTTACTGTCAGTATCTTGGATTAAACATAATCATACTTCATATACATTTAATATATCTTCTTTTGTATACAGAATTCAATCTTCAAATGATCAACTTCATACGAAAGGCATGGAAACAAATGGGCGGACCTATAATTTTTACCAAAATACATTACTGAAGTTAGAGGAGGATCTAGATTTTTTTTACAGTGGTGTGACAGAATAATTAATCATTCTACTGCTCGGACCTCATTGGGAACTGCAGAACAACGATAGGTGGAAGCAGATGCTGCAATGATCTGAAATGGTTTAACCCTGCTCAAGATGTAGATGTTTCATTGAGTTTTCTACCGAGTGATTCTACTGATTCCTAAATCTGCTCCTACCACTGCTCTAGGAAATCAATTTTTTAGAGACATTGTGTGTCTAAATCTTAATTTCCACAGGAGCTATTATCGTAGTTGGCAACGTGAAGCAAGCATCAAACCATTATGATAAGGGTAGTTGATCAAATGTATGAAAGGAGTGGCAAATCAATGGCCATTGAGTTTTGAAATAGTTTGTTTATGCAGAGTTGATTATCAAGAGAAATGAAATTGGGATGTGAACTCCTATGTACCATATGGTTAAACAATGTAAAATCTCACACACATATATTATGCGTACCAATTTTACCACCAACAATAAATTGAGGATATGTGTATCACTATTTATAGATGTAGATAACTATGAGCACTTCCTCTAACTGCTTGAAGCAAAATTTATGTTAGTTTCTTTTTTTATATTCGCATGTACAAAATATTACCAAGGGTAACTAGAGTAAACTTCAGTCTATTATACGGTATGATGTATAACTCGTAGGCTTTTCATCAATAAGAATATGAAAAGGTAAAGGCACTTTCATTAAACGATGAGTTCATATTTAGAGTAATCAACTTATAAATGAAAGTAACATTGAGAAAAATGGTTTTGAATGGCCTAAAAATAGCATCTTCAGCGTAGAAATCATTGAGGCGCTTATTGAGTGATAAAACCTTTATATCCCGCCGCATTGCGCGGGTATGCAACTAGTATTATATATATATATATATATATATATTCAAATACATACCAAGGTACTAATGATAAATGCATACCTGTGTGATCAGATGTGGAAATACTGATCCAATTGATTGACCAGCTTTTCTATCAGCAGTCATCAGAGATATGCCAAAGTAAGGATGGTTTGCAAGGAATCTAATAAGCTGAAAAAAGAAAACTTTATAGTTAAACCCGACTATTTGTTATGAGTAGATGTATAAAAATAGGACATATTTCAATTTCCACAACAACTTCCCTTCAAGAAATCTTTAAAATGAGAAAGTTACAAAATTAAAGAGAATAATAAAAAAATAATTGAATTTACCTCTGCACCAGTATACCCACTGGCTCCAAGAATACCAACTCTAATAGATTTATCGGGTTTCTGAGCTGATATCACTGAACACTTCACAGGCATTTTCCTAGCTTTCAGCAATTTGGCTTCATCCTATAATTCAATTCAAATTGTGTCTGTTAAATATCTTTTCCACATTGGAGAAGAAGCTGAATACTGATGGAATAGAGTCCACTTTTGATGTTCAAATTAGTGACAAATTACTAGGTTAAAATTTCCAAAATCAAAAAGTTAACCCTAATCATAGGGGAGGGAATTGTATTATAAATCAAAACAGAAGAGAGAAGTGGATCAATCAATTAAATATGTAATAAGAATACGAACCTGAAACCTGGAAAAACACCCTCCATCCATGAAAAGCGAACGCATAGCAACCATCGAACTCATTTTCTACACAAATAATACAACGAACTGAAGCTGCACCAGTCAATTAGACAAACAGATGATTTATCAAAATGTTGAGAGTTCTTGCATACTAATTAAGAATCATGAACAAACGTCTTAAAGTCGCCTAATTTACTAAAAATGAGGATTGAAATTCAGATTAAAGAAATGTGGTTGGAGCTGGGGAATGGGAATGAGTTAATACTCGGAAACCATTGTCATGGATGCAGAACCTATATAATCAATGAAAATCTGCTTTGTATAATATTTTTAATATATTATGGACGATAAATTCATGTTATTTGTAAAATTGTACTACAATTTGTATCATGTCAACCAATGAACTTATCATCTTAACACAAAATCATAGCTTCAAAATAATCATCCAATGCAAATAGGAGTCACCCAACTTCAAAATACAATACAAAAGAAGAGGAAACAATATACACATAATCAAAATCCATAAAATTGGTTAAAAAAAATTATGCAGATTGAAGATCAAATAAAAGGGTGTTTAAAAAGGTAGAAGCTTTTCAAGAAAGAGATGCTGTTCTTATGTTTACATATCCCAATATATCAAGAATCTGCAAGTTACAGAGGGTAGAAGGGGCAAATTCACATAATGCCAGAAAATATTACAGAAATCAGAACAGCAAAACAAAAAGAAACAAGAATCTGAACAATAGTCGAGAGTAAAAAGAACACCAACAGTAGTCCATTAACAAGATTTCAAGAAGCAAACTAAACTAGGAGGTAGCCATTAACAAGATTTCAAGAAGCAAACTAAACTAGGAGGTAGCCATTAACAAGATTTCAAGAAGCAAACTAAACTAGGAGAAAAACCCAAATTTGTACATGAAAATGGTTCGATTTCGAGAGAGTTGGTTCCTACAGAATGCAGAGGGAAAAAGGAATTATCTTTCAACAATAGTTGAAGCAATCACATATATTACAGACATGCAATTACAAGCAATGTATCATGAGAAAGAATGAGTGAATCACCAGTTGAGAAAACCTTGGATTGTTTCGAGAAAGAAATCAAGGGCAGCACAAATAGATTGTTTCCTGAAAGCTGAAGGCGTTGAATGTATGTATTATGATTGGAATTAACAACAATTCATCAAAGGATGGATGCTACTTTGCAATTGCTACAACTATTATAACTGATATCAGCTTTTACTTTCAAAATGAAATGGTAACGCAAATGGCGGAGGAAGGGTTTAATTATATAAACCCCTAAAATCTTTCTTCCTTTTTTGGTTTGCACCTAAAATCTTTGCCGATGGGTACAAAATACAAATACGATGTGGGTTATTTTTTTGTTGAAACACATAGCGGTATCGAACCCAATGACTACCACGAACACAACCCACACGTGGACGCACGCCTCTCCGATGGTATCGAGCATCCAAAGCAGCCCACTAATCCGTCGTTGTCCCGGCCCATCTTACACTGGACCTAGAGCCCAACCACAGTTTATGATTGGGCTGGGGGCACCCTAGTCTTTCGACTGGACCAGCCCAAAGACCGGGTACTCCTTGCTCTCAAATTGGCTCACATTCGAATCCGAGTAGATTGGGATACCATTCACAATCCACAATGTGGGTTATTTAGGATTATGATCAGTTAGTTGATTTGAATTTAATTAAATTTAAATTAATAAGTTCGTGGAAAAAGGTCAGAAAAATGGAAAATTGAAGAACGGTGGACTTTCAGTATATTCTTCAGTTTTTTTTTTCTTTTTGAGTTTTTTCCTTGAACTTTCTTCCATGACCTCCTCGTATGTATAAGAAAAATAATACTGTGAGAAAGTCGTGGATTTTATTAAAATTAAGATTTTATATGACTTGATTCGGTATTTATTCTTTTTTAGTTGTAGATTTAGGTTATTGATACTTTTTTAGGTAACGAGAATATAGTTAACAGGTTTTATAATGTTCAAGGATTTATTTGATTAAAAAAAATTGTTCAAAAAGTTAATCAGTTAAATCATAAAAATCCGTTGACTTTTTTTCTTATTTTTCCAACTTTTTATTGGTACTAAACTTCGTTACAACAGAGTAATGAACGAATACATCCCAAAAAGTTGAATCATCCACTGAAAACGCTCAAACCTTATATTACAATTTACATGAATTTTGAAGTTATTTTTGGTTATTTAACAATAATGTTACGGATTTTCTTTCAAATTACGAAAAATGGTTATTTTTTCATTTGTTGACATGCCTCATAATTTACTAAATCACAACCAAATTTGTAAAAATTTGATATGATCTTGAATTATAACTATTCATTGATTAGTCAAACTAAAATTAATAACGAATGTAGGTGATAGAAAACAATTCGAACAAGGTTTATGGATAAAATATACGTAAATCTGATTCCTATTCTAAATATAAAAAGTTGTTTTCTTAAAACACCCTATATGTTTGATTGTGAAAAAATAAATAAATAAAAATATATGAGATGCCAATGAGAACAAAGTATTGGAACTTTGACAAATATTGTGCTTATAAAACCTCAAATTTGAATGTTGATTTACAAATGTACCATTTAACTATACAAACTCTAATAGTGTTTCCAAAAGTGTTTTATAAGATTACAAAATTACACCAACCAAAACCACCTCCTTACAAAATGTGAAGAAGCTTTCTCCCAATAAACTATACAAAATAACTTGATATACCCACAATCTTTTTCAAGAAATCTTGAATGTCAAACGAGCTTCACCGATCTAAAGTAGAAAGAAATGGGCTTCGAGATGATGCTCTACTGTTGGTTTGTCGATTATCCTCACCCATTTGTGGCATGAGTTCAAACAATCGTAACCGTTCATTACTGACTCTATTCTGTTAAAAAAAAACATTGAAAACGCATTAGTTCCTCCTAGACTTGTAATTAAGTCACTACAACAAAATTGTCTTTATAAGGACATCATGTCTAAACGTCCTAATAGACTGTTTTATAGAACTTCAAACTTTATATTACAAAATAATTATCCACCATATCTACAGGTGTTACAATAAGTTGATTGGATAATTTTAAAATAAAACGCCCCATTCGTCTATTTGATATGACATTATTTGAAAAATGTTTATAAAAACAATGTCTGTAAGAAGAAGAAAAATACAACACTTTATTTCAAAAGTGTAGGATGTCTGAATACGTTCTAACATCCTACTGTAGAACTTTTTACATAGTCTATTAGGACATTTAGACATATATTGACATCCAGTAAAACCAATTTTTATTGTAATAAGTGAGGATAGTTTAGTCTGAACCAAATGTTGTTGATTATACCTTATATTGCAGATCTTGTAATTCCTTTTCGAGGGTGTCCACACGACTCTGGAGTTGCTCCAATGCTTCTTCCGCCGCAGAGACGCTAACATCAGATGTCGGCCTCGTTACTCCAGCCGCCTGTAGCCGAAAGTAAAAAAAAGACCGCGAATTTAGATTAAACTTATGTTGCATGAATACAAATACAGAAACAAGATTTGATTTTTTAAATCTTTGTTGCAGACTAATCATTCTTGTGAAAATACATGATCTTTCATATCCATTTCTTGTATTCCCAATCCCGAGCATTCATGGTCAACAACTCGACTATATGGTCAAACCCGCATCCTAAAGAACTCAATATAAAGATTCGCCAAGTGGCTCAATCCTGGTTTTGGTCTAATTAAGCATATTAAAACTTGATACTAACCTTTAAAATGCTGGTGTATAATGCTGCCAACTTCTGTGCTAAATGATCCCTCTCTTCTTCCTTTTCCTGTAACAGTTAACAAAATATAAGTCAATCTCATCACCCTAGTAGGCCTGTTTGCTAGCAGCTTAATGAGCTTAATGTGGCTCACAGCTTATTTGGTTAGCTATACATGACTGTTTGGTTAGTGGCTTAATGATATAGAAAGCGGCTTATTCATAAAGCTTTTAGGAGGGGAGCTTTATGTAGAAAGCCAAGTTTTTTCCAAACCTCTCCTTCCCAATTAAAAAACATGCTCATTCCATCTATGAAAAAACCCTCCCAAACAAAAACCTTCCCAATCTATACAGACAGATTAATCCACACAGAAACATTATCCATAAGATCATTTATCCAAAGAACCCAATTGAGATCTTGGTTCAGATACAAACCTTAAGTTTTGCATTGAGTTTTACTTCAGTTTCCATATAATTGGAGTTTATCCCGCTGGCTGCACGCAGGTTAGCAAGTTCTTCCTTAACACGGCAAAGGATGATATCTGTTTTTCTCAGCTTACGGCTCAGTTCATCGTTCTGACTCTTTAATGCATTGTTCTCCTCCTGTTATATAGAAATAAAAAGAACTCTCATCTTTAGCAACAATCATTTAACCAAAGTGAAGAACACTGAATTTGATTATATTCTTGCCTTTATTTTGGTATGATGATGAATTCTTTGTTGAAGATTTTGCTGGCCCGATAATTTCTTTACTTCAGCTTCAAGCTCAAGGGCCTTCATCTTGTGGTTAGAAATTTCGGTCTATAAAACATGAAAGCAAGTAAGCAAAAGATAAGTAAATAAACCAAACCAAACCAATTTGTTAGCAGCTTAATGGGACTCGCAACTTATTCGATCAGCTATACATGACTGTTTGGTGGTGGCTTAATGATAATAGAAAGTGGCTTATTCAGTAAGCTTTTAGGGGAGAGCTTTATGCAGAAAGCCAAGTTTTACCCAGACAACTTTATCTATACAGGACTTGATGAAAAACCAACCAAATATAGATAAGTAAATAAACCAAACCAAGAGTATTTAGGCTTTCAAACCTTGAAATTTTCGTTTTCAGTTGTAAGTAAACGATCTCTTTGACGGAGTTGTTTTAATAAAACCTGTGCAGCAACTATCTCAGTCTGTTTCCTTTCGATTTCCTCCAGCCATCTAGTTTTAAGAATACGGAAAAAAAAGAGCTTAAGCATCCATACAAAAATATAAATATTATCCTTGAATCTAAAAACTCGAATGCATGTTTGTTTACTCTTTTCGCTCCATGACCAACTCATTCAATTGTTGTTTTAGCTTGGTAACTTCCTCTTCCTGCAAGAACAAAGAAATCTCACTTGTATAATTCCATTTTTATCCTCCTCGCATCCGCATCATACAAACGGGACCCACAAAATGAAAATGGGGAAAACCCCCAAAAAAATGAAAAACTGAGGAACACCCTTCATCTGGACAGTATGCACATGTGCATACAAGTAATTGAAGCTGTTTTTTGGTTTTTATGCACATGTGCATACCGTCCGGATGAACGGTTACCAGGGTGTTCCTCGGTTTTCCATTTTTTTTTGCAGTTTTCCCCTTAACGGGACCCTAGGTGATAATACCTTCAATTGTCCTTCAGCATTATGAACTTGACCCTTTTCAGTTATTTCCTCGATTTGGTGGCCGTCCACTAACAACTGCTATTAACACAAATCAAACCACCAGATATTAAAGATACCCTTACAAGCTTCAGAAAACATTTTGCATTTGGAATCAAAATAAGAAAACAAGTTTATATCTTTACCGAATAAGTAGTCATATCCAACTTTATGCCCAACAAATCACGCAACACATCATGAGTCATACTCCCCGACATAGCTAATTTCGCATTCAGCGTGAATATCTATGAATATAAGACAAATGCATATAAGACATGATAATTTAAACATAAAAAAATGAAATTTTTAGAGAAAAGATCCGGAAATTATACCTCTTTTTGCCGGCTTGCAGCCAAAGCTTCAAGCTCTTCAATTCGACGTCTTGCAGCAGCAAGCTCCTCATCTTTCTCAGACTTCATTTGTTGGCCCAACCCTATCCCAATGCATTTAAAAGGAGAACCAGAACCCCGAGGTCTTGATCCATTTCTTTCTAGTTTCTTCGATGGTGAATTCGAGATTTGAGGAGCAGAAGCATCCGGCTTAACTTGATCAGCCATTGCTCCCAATGCCTTATACTGTTTTTCAATGTAAAGATAGTATAAAAGATAAAGAATACATTAAAAAAAGTCAAAAAACTAGACTGTAAATCCCAGAAATGATTCAACTTTTTTGCAATATTCCATCTTCCAAGAAAAGGGTCGCATTTCAAATTCTGATATTAAGTCAAAATAAATGATCCTTAAATTGACTTACCGTTTGTTTAAACTCTCTAGCTTGAGCTTCAGCGTGCAGATTAAGCTCATTAATGTGATCTTTATGTTGACCAATCTGTGAAACAATTAAAAATAAACACAGTTATGAGCTACATTTACGTACAAGTTAAGCCACGTAAGAAAAAAACTGAAAGAACTTGCACCTCTGTATCCTTGGTGGCAATCTCTTTCTCGAGAATTTGAACACGTTGAAGGACCTCTTGAAGACATTTCTCTTTCTCATTTAGATGGCTGTAGACAAAACAGTTATGTGTCAACAAAAGTATGCAATCAATTCTTGGAAAAGCTCTTATAATTGAGAGCTTATTCAGTACAACCTAGATGTCTTAAATTGCCTCATGAGTAAAAACCGCCAATTGGTGGGTCCCACCATTCAGCCAAGGTTTTCTGCGTCTTCAATTAAAAAATTTCGCATCAATAGTAGTATTAGTTGTGAGTTACATTATCAAACCTTTTCATGTCTAAGTCACCACTTTTGACGGTATGAATTTGCTGTTTAAAGGCATGAAACTCTAGTTCTAACTCCTCTCTTTGCAATCGTTGCCTTTCAGCGTCTCCTTTGACCATCTCAACCTTAAATAAACAAAAACAAATCTCAAATTACATTAAAAAAAATCAATGCCATAAAGATAATGAGCAAAAGGATGATGTAAATTGCAAACTTTCCAAAAAAAAGGAAACAAACTACTTTTCATGCTAATTTCAGTAAGAAAGCTCACCTGGCTCTCAAGGACATTCACAATACATTCCAGCTCTTCGACGGATTTCTCATATAATTTGACCTCCTCTTCCTTCTCTTGAGCATACTGTCTACTTGTCTCAGCCATCTAAACAGTTAAAAGTTAATGAAAGAATTAATAGGGACATATATATATATATGAAATTTTGTCAACTAAAGATACCCAGAGCCCATAGTTGTTAAAATAAATACAATTTAATTACCTGTTTGGCTTCCGTAGCAATTGCCTCATTTTCTTCAGCAATGGCTTGTGCCATATCTAACTCCTTCCTCACTTCCAGAAGCTCTGAATGGAGATCATCCCTCTTACAACTAACACTATTGAAATCACTTGTTCTAGATTCAAGCAATATTTTCATTTCGCTTAAAGAAGTTTCCAATTGAACCAACTCCATTTCCAAGCTCTCATTTGCCTTCTTTGCTTCTGCCAACTCCACCTCACTCATCTCTTTCGCTTTTAAACTATCTTTCATATTTTCAGTCAGCATCTGGATCTCCGAAAATAATGATTTTACCAACTTGCTCTCTTTTGAAACATCCGCCTCGAGGGTGAAGATCTTGTCAACTTTCTCCTTCAGTTGAGCTTCAAGCACTTGGACTTCTAGAACTTTCTCATTAAGCTCGTTCTCTAAGGCCTTCAAAGAAGCTGCCAATTCTTCAATTTCATCCTGCTTATTGGAGGAGGATTCTTGCAATAAGCGCAGATCAAATACTAATCCTTCAAGAACTTCATCCTTCCTGTTTAACTCGGTTTTAAGATTGAAGTTTTCCGAAGCCACATCTTTAGCAAGTTTTTCTAAACACTCGAGTTCTTCTACAAACATACATGTCTTTTTAGTGCCTTTGTTTATTTCTTCAAACCTTTGGTCTAGTGAGACAACTCTCTCACTTAATAAACTGAACACTCTGTTACTCTTCATATCCACAGTACTTAACAAATTAAGGCGCTCTTTTAAGCTCAAACCATTAATAACTTCATGTCGTTTGAACACACTTTTTGTCTCCTCCAACTCTTTAGAAACCGCACAATATTCTACCTTCATCTCCTCCTCATATAGCCTCATTTCTCTCAGCTCCGTATTTTTAATTTCCAACTCCTTCTGAAGCTCACATGATGACATTTCAAGCATTCGGCTTTTTTGATCAGAAATCTCAAGAGCTTTTTCTTTTGCCTTAAGATCTTTCTGCAAAAAGGCAACCTCGGCTTCTTTGTCCAATAAGATGGACTCTTTCAATTGCATATCCACATTGCAAACAATTATGTTCTCCTTAAACTTCTCAAGAACCATGTTATTCTCTTTCTCA
Organism: Silybum marianum; assembly: GCA_036898165.1. Classification (NCBI taxonomy): domain Eukaryota; kingdom Viridiplantae; phylum Streptophyta; class Magnoliopsida; order Asterales; family Asteraceae; genus Silybum; species Silybum marianum. Next base: position 5,370,352 of record CM072533.1, on the reverse strand, counting down.
AGATCATTTCTTTCGGAATCCATTTGTTTTAGTTTTGATGACACAATAAGTAGCTCAATTTCTTTTGCTAGCAAATCTACCATGGACTTCTCTTCAAGAGCTATAAGCTCTTCTTCTTTATCCATTTCATCCATTTCCTTCACTAAAGCAGAAAGCTCAGACCCCATATAATTTGATCGTTCCACCATTGCTTCCTCCAAAAGCTGTAGACTTACTATCTTTTTCTCAAAACTTTCAAGCTTAACAGAAAGCAATCCAGTTTCTTCTGTACTCCTTGAAACACGATCAAAACTATTCTTGATATCAGCCAATAACTTCCCTTGAAGATTTCGGCACATTTCTAGCTCTTTTCTTGATTTGCAATTATATTCCTTTAACCGAGACACCAAATAATTCGATTCACGTAAGCCATGGTTAAGAAGACCATTCTCTGCATTCAGACCGTTTACTGTTTGCAAGAGTATTCCCATGTGACAAACGCGTAGCACAGACACAGCACAGTCCTTTGCGATTATCTCAGACCAAATGTCTTCAAGCCATGACTGAATCAACTTACTCGAGTCATTAAGCTGAGACTTCATGCTGAAGAAATCAGAAGCTGTTGGCATCAGATCTTCATCAACTGAAGACTGAATCTGCAAAATCATACCCTCAAGCTCCTCTACTTCTTTCTTCATTCCCATAGTATCTGCTTCAAATCTTTGTCCAAGAATTTCGTAATTTTCCTTATGCATATCCCTCTCGTTCATTAAAGCAACCTCCTTCCTCTTCAGAGCTTCGATATCAAGCTTCATAGTTTCATTTGCAATCAAGAGCTCGTTGATCATAACATCTGCTTCTTTGATGGTGTATCGGGCCTCTGCAAATTTAGCACGAACACAAGAAGATTCTGCTGCTTGCTCTGCTGCATTGACCTTTGCATCCATAAGTTCAAGCTCGTAAAGCTGTGTGATTAAAGAATAACATCAATTCAAAAGATAATTGTAGCATGTTTTGACTATTTGTTAGATATCTAAAGTACCCTCCAACAAAGATAAATAAAGGAATATAAATTTCCATTTTCAATCATAGAAGAGATGCATACCTTTCTTTTCTGAATGCAAGATTTGCATGATTCCTGCAAAAGTTCTTCAACAGTTTGTATCTTGTGATCCAAGGAAGCCATTGCTACTCCAATTTGCTTTTCAAAATTATCAACAACAGATTGTAATGTGAGAAACTGTGGCACAAGGACTTCAATACTTTTGTGATTCTGCTTCTCAGAAAGCAGAACCGCTTCTTTCTCAGAACGTAATCTGGCCATCTCAGTTTTTACTCCATTAAGACTCCCAAGTGCAGTCTCTAGCTCTTTCTTCAGAAGAATAATGGTACGACCCGTGTCTCTTGAACTCCTGCGGCTCGACAAACTGTTCTGATCACTTGGTGGTGCTTCTGTTTTCACATCCTCAAAAGCATTCAAATCTTTATTGTTGATTCCTTGACTAGTTTCATTACCTGCCTGAAACTATAAATCAATACATTAACGTCTAAAAATGCAAACTAAATCTTAAAATTTGTCCAATATGTATATATAGAGAGAGAGATAGAGAGGTTTAGGGGAAAAACCCAAAAAAATGAAAAACTGAGGAACACCCTAGTAACCATTATCTGGACGGTATGCACATGTGCATACAAGTAATTGAAGTTGTTTTTTTGGTTTTTATGCACATGTGCATACGGGACAAATTGCTTACAAATTACTTGTATGCACCTGTGCATACCGTGCAGATGAAGGGTTCCCAGGGTGTTCTTCAGTTTTTCGTTTTTTTGGGTTTTCCCCTGAGCCTAACCCTACATATATATATATATATAATGAAAAAGTTACCTTTGTTGCTTCAGAAGAGTCCCTCACCATGTGACTATTTTTCAATTCATTAAGCTCAGCTTCTTTTTGTGCCAGTGCTACAAGACAACTATCTTTAATCTCAGAAAATCTGTTCACAATCACAAATGCACCAGTCGCACAAACAGACGCCTTCCTGAGTTTTTCCTCCCTTTGTTTGATTGCATTATTCAGCTGAGTTATCATATGACTTTTCTCGCTCAACTGTGATGATAATTGACGGATTATTTGATCTTTTTCACTACAGTCATGTTGGTGTGCTTCAGCCATAAGCAAAGTCGCCCCTCTTAATGACCTCAACATATCCTCCATTTCATTACCTCTGTTTCTTGCATCCTCTAAACACAAGTTTAGTTCCTTTATTCGAGATTCCTTTTCAAAGATGCTTCTAGTAATCATCTGTAATTGCTCATAAACTGTAACACCATCGAGATCATTTGAGGCATCCTCAAGTGCCTCATGGCCAGTGGTAAGAACCTCCTCGATCTCATTCGTCAAAAAGTCCCACTCTTTAGATAAGCTAGTCAACTCTCTTTCCTTTTCTTCGTGGTTTTCCTTTAATGTCTTATTGCATTCAGTCATTACTTTTAGTTTCTCTTCCAAAACTGTCAACTCTCTTTCTTTTCCTTCGTGCTTTTCCCTTAATGTCTCATTGCATTCAGTCATTACTTTTAGCTTCTCTTCCAGAACTGTCAACTCTCTTTCTTTTTCTTCGTGCTTTTCCCTTAATGTCTTATTGCATTCAGTCATTACTTTTAGTTTCTCTTCCAAAACCGTCAACTCCAATTTGATTGCGCTTTCTTTCATGCTACCATCATGTACTTTCTGCTGAAGACTACTAAGTTCTTCCTGCAAACAAACTATGACCTCAGCAGTTTCAGCCTCAACTTGCTTCCGTATTTCATCCATTTCTTCTTCATTTGATGCATGACATTCACGGTCAGTTTTGTACCACTTATTCGTTCTCCGAGCTCTTTCAAGAGAATCCCGCATCTTGTTCAACTTTTCTTGAACACTTGAAGGTGGTGGTATGTCTCTTGATACTTTATTGGAAATCTTATCGTTCATAGAGATGATTTCAAGCTCTTTTTCATGCAGTTTTTGAGCATATTCGTGATTACTGTTTCTAAGATCTTCGAGTTCATTTATAGATATAAGTTGTTGAGTCTCAAGAGCCTCAATGACAGATTTTGCTTCCTCAAGTTCCGTCTTCAAATCTTTATATTGTTTATTTATCAACAAATAATTATCTTTTGTCGATTTCAAATCCCTATCTATTTCCCCTCGGGATGACCTTTCTTCCTTCAAAATTATCTTTAAAATGTCTACTTCCAGTTGAAGATCCATAACGTCTTCAATATACTTCACTGAAGTTTCGTTCTTTAAAACTGTATGAGATGACTCATCACCAACAGGATCTTTCAAACAAGTTTCGTTCTTTAAAACTGTATGATTGCCTACAGACGAAGCTACCAAAATGGGCTCCTGAAAAAGAACATTATACATATTATTCTTCAGATGAAACTTTACGTCAAAATTGAGACTAAATGCTTCAACCGCATATCATAATAAGGGCATGTTTCTTAGCAGCTTAACGAGCTTAATGAGACTCACAGCTTATTCAGTCAGCTATACACGATCTTTTGGTAATGGCTTAATGATATATAAAGTGGCTTATTCAGTAAGCTTCTAAGGGGAACCTTTATGCAGAAAGCCAAGATTTTTCTCCAAACCTGCCCCTCCCAATTAAAAAACACGATCCTTTCATCTATGAAAAAACCCTCTCAAACAAAACTCTTCCCAATCTATACAGACAGCTTTATCCATACAGAACTTAATGAAAAACCAACAGCCTTGTTCATACCAACAAGGGTAGAGGAGGGTAATTAAATTTTTACCTTTATGACCTCAATACCACCACCATGGTCATGCACTGCAGATTTCTGGTTTTCTAGTAAGGCATTTAGATCCGCAATTTCCCTACAAAGTTTTGCATTTCTCTCTAAGCAAGAATTTAGATTATTCCTGCATTTCTCCAACTCTTCCTGGCTCTTTTCCAACTGAAATCAAATAGAAAAATAAAAAATGTAACATCCAAATTTAGACCGATGATAAGTTCTCATATTTTATTGGGAAAAGACCGAGCTCAACCTCCAACTGAAGAGAATTGTTTTCAATATTGCCATGCGTAGGTTCCTGTAGCCATTCACGAGTTATAAGCAACTAAAGATAATAGGTATATATAGGAGGAGGGTTTAAATATCAAAATTACATATCTTACCTTTTGCATATGATCTTGCTTGGAGTTCTCATCAAGAAAGAGAACCAACTGTCAAAAGAAGATTTAGTTATGAAAATTTACATAACAAGAAAATAGAGATATTTGAGAGAGCATGTGGGTTAGGTTCCATAAGAATTCACAAGCACCTGATTCCTCAGTTCAGACACTTCGGTCAGCAACATTTCTCTCTCCCCTTCTTCATAAAAGTCTTGATATCTAGAATAGAAACATAAAAGGTAATCAGACAAAATTGAAGTGTTTTTTGCAAAATAAAAAGAGGTTCCAATGCACTAAGCCAATAGGCTAGGGACCTGTTTGCAAGCAGCTTAATGAGCATATGGGACTTGCAGCTTATTTGGTCAGCTATCCATGACTGTTTGGTAGTGGATTAATGATATAGAAAGTAGCTTATTCAGTAAGCTTTTAGGGGAGAGGGGTGGGGGGGCTTTATGCAGAAAGACAAGTTTTTTTTTCCAAACCTGCCCCCTCCCAAACATGCTCCTTCCATTTATGAAGAAACCTTCCCAATCTCTACAGACAACTTTATTCATACAGGACTTAATGAAAAACCAATCAGTTGCTCCTATTTGATAAAACATTTGTAAAATTTGGTTTTTGTTGAGACCTACCTTCTGAGTTGTTCAAGAAGCCTAATGTTTTCCAAAGCAAAGCGTGTCACTTCTGGGTTCCTATCAGCTTTTGCACGAAGCATCTGAATTTCTTCGGTGAGCATGCTATTCTCTTCTAGCAAATAAGAATCGGCAGGAATTGAGCCAGCAACAAGAGACTCCATTCGATGGATTTTGTCCTCTCTAAACTTCAGCATCATCTTCGTGCACTTGTTGTCCTCCTCTCTTTGACGAACCTATAAGCAAATTTCATCTTTTTAAGAACACAAATGTCCCTAAATCCTAATTGCTAAGTTTGTTTCAACTTGCTACCCACAAACCTCAAAATTCCAATGATAAGACAATTGAAGAAACAATTTACCAGGCGGTTTAAATGCTGTATTTCTGCTTCAAGTTGTTTTATATTAGTTTCAGACATTTGCTCTCTCCTCAGGGCTCCGGTCAATGAAGTCTCTAAAGATTTCAGCTGAGAAGCAGGATGAATAAATATCAATGGAAAGCACTGTGCCAAATTACCAATAGACGAAAATCCAAATAGATTACATCACTTGGTTCCAATTCATTTACACCAATTTCCTTTGGTATACGTTTTGCGGCTTCGAAATTCAATTCTCCTCACATCAAGCGAAACCCAAAATCACATCTTTTCTATTCACAAGGTCATACCGAATACACCCACAATTTAAATGTGTCAAATGGGTCAAACAAGTAGGATTTGTCATCTTTTCAGTATCTAGTTGAGTAACAGTTGTAAATTCTTGTGAATTAATGAAATGAGGTAGTACGGAAACAATGAAGCTGCCTATTACTTAGTAGTTAAGATACCTGTTTAGAAGAAACCCTCAAGACTTTGTTCTCATGTCCAAGCATATTATCAACTCTTGGTTGGTCCATTTCAAGTTCTTGTCTAGCCTCTTCGATGACTTCTGGACCAAATGTTAAAGACCTGGATACATTTTGTCTCTTAAGGATAGCAAGTTCCTCCTGATTAAATGAAAAAGATGGTTACTTTACTATGAAATTATCTTCATTTACCACCTAATTTTATTGAATCGCCTTTAGAAGTTATAAAAGAATTAAAAGAACCACCTTTAGAAGTTGTATCTGGTGTTGAAGAGCCACAATATCTCCTGAAGCATCTTCATTTACCACAGCCTTCATAATGAAAAACAGAATGAAAATTTTCGAAGTCAGAACATGAGTAAATACACAAATTTGACCACATTTTATCAAAAAAAAAACTTGCTTACGTTGTTCTGAATAAGTTTTGCACGCTGAGCAAACTTTAAAGTGTTCAACGTTTCAGTAGCAGAACTGATGGAAAGAAAAAATGGTGAGTTTATCTTTAAAACAGAAAGAAAACAAGAACAATCTTATTAAAGAAACACAAATGTTAGTTAAAGAGTGTGTCAACACAAGTTTTTATACAAACATACCATATGGAGGGACTAACATTAGCAATGATCATTGTTTTCGAATTTCCACCTAACGAATCCTGCAGAACATATTTTTATAAGCAGTAGCAAATTTTAAAAAAAATAAAAATAAAAAATCCCAATTTTCCACCAAATGGAAATAAGAGGTTTGATTCTATTCACCTGTAGAAGAAATGTCAATCTTGAATCTCTATAAGGAACATGCCGTGTCCTTGCATTAGCACCGTCTACTAGAACCATTATTACATGACTACACAAAAAAATTCACATTACAAAATCTAACAAAAAATGGGAAATAAAAGACAGCAAAAGGTACCACACAAAGCTGCCATACCCTAAAGTAGATAAAGATTTGTTTATGTTTGCAGCTTCCTTTAAGCGTTCACCTTCAGCACCAGATGTTTTTTGCCTGTTAGTATAAAAAAAAGGAAGATTTAATGAAACTGATCACAAAAAATGCACCAAACTGTTGTGAGTTTTGTTGTATATAAATATATTATATACTTTAAAAAAAAACAAATATTGGTCGAAAGCAACACCTTTCTGAACCAGCTAGATCAACAAGGTTAAGCCTTGCGAATCGCAGGTTGGACGTTGAGTCTTTCTCCCACCTACTTTCGATTACGCATGTGAAAACACTGTGCGAACGACTGCTTTCTCTATTCATATTTGTTGCAGCAACTCTCCTATTTGCAGAACCCTGTGGCAATAAGCAACTTTATAAAGAAATTGTAATAGAGAGGTAAACAAAAAATAAATAATGCAACTTCATCAAGAAATCATAGCATACCCGACTCAGAAGCCTAAGTATATCACCCACGGTGTGAACTTCATATTCCGTAAGATTTTCCACATACACACCCTTCTTAACATCCTCCCTTAGCTGAAAATAGCGACAATTAGCATGAAATTTTGCAATTCTTGGAACTGGGAAGGTCATTGAAGGCCTAAACTTACTTGCAAATTTGTAGATGAAGGGTCAAGGAGATCAGCAATTTGCTCATTATATATCTCTAGAAAAGAGCACTTGCAATTATATGTTAATCTTTCATCAATTCGACTTTCCTCTTCCTGTGCATAGATATGAAAAAAATTCATTCATGGAGGACTAAAAAGAGTGTGATCTAGAATATAAGAAACAAGTATGCAATAATAATTACCGCAACGATTCTAGCAAATAAGAACTCAAACATTCGTGGAGTCATTCCACGATATGGACTAGGTTTTATTTCAAGCTCGTTTATCTCACCAAGCATTGTATGTGTCTTTCCACTTCCTGTCTACATAAAGTCATAAATAAACAAGTAATTCAGAACCCATGTATGAAATTAGTCTATTATCAAACATCTAAGTTCCGCGATATATTATTTGGTCTAAATTTCCTAGATTGATTTCAAGTACACAAAGGATATTGTAAGAAAGAAGGCCAGATTTCTTCATTGACATAATCTTAATGGTAAAGTTGCTTCATTTATCATCCTAGAGACCCAAAGAATTTGAGAATAACCAATTGCATATCAAATTACCTGCCCATATGCAAAGATACAACTATTATATCCCGATAAGCAATTCTCCACCATCGGTAGACCAACCATCCTGAAAAGTGTTTCCTGCAGAAATTTATATTTTCTGTAACACATTGCAATTGGAAGAACGGGTTCTTTAGGAGAATAACTTTTCGACAGATTCATTTTAAATACATGACCTTCTAACACATTTAGGAACCCCGCTCCCAAACAAAAAATGTCTCTTTATGGCACAAGAATGCCTCAAAATCTATCAGAAGGTCATGTATTACAAAATACCTATGAGAAGGTTATTTTCCGAAAAAACACTTGAAAAAACCATGTCCACTTGCAAATAAAATTCGGTACCTGGTCAATATTTTCACATGCAACATGGTCAAACTTAAATCTTGTTTCTGGATGCCCTACCCAAGTCAAGCATTGTGCACTTTCTTGTTTTAAGCACCTATTGTAACCTTGAGTAGCAATCTCCGTGCTATTCAATGGACGAATTCGAATCAAAACCTACAAAAAGAAACCATATAAGCTAAAAAACTTATTGATATCAAATAATTATGAAACTGGTAATAAATGTTATATCTACGTGAAAACTTACTTGTACACTATGATCCATCCAGAACGATGGATCTTCTTTCATATCGAAATGGGGTACTTCGGCTTTATTTACAGTAGCGTAGGAATTTGTAAATCCTCTAGGAGGCCTTGAACTACCTCCATGAGACAGCCCTGGATTCAGAGGCTTATTCACACTTTTTGAAGGTGTATTCTGTGTAGAATTACACTCGGAATAACCCGAGCTGACAGCTCTCCCAACTGTTCTGCATGATCTAGGAGTGTTCATATTCACAGTTTTCCCCTCGTTTCTTGAATCTGAGCCCAACCCGTATCGAATCCTAGCCAAACCCCCTTGTTTTTCTGGAGTTCTCATTGATTCTGGATGCCTACTACCATTGACTTTAGTGGGTGTTCTATCAATTTTCGTGCCCTTGAACCCTAATTCTTGATCGCGTTTACTAGGGTTTTGCACAGGTTCTTGAATTGTATTCAATGGTGGTCTAGAGGAAGAGTCGGTACCCATCTGAGACACCGATGATTCATGAAGTTTGCCATTTACAGGAACGTTTTCAGGTTCCTCAAAATCAGAGTTTTTACCAGTATTTCGACGCAAGAATCTCAAATCTCTCAACATTCTGATTACAGAAAGAGACGTTTGAAATAAGAATTGGAATAGAATGACTAAAGAAAACGATCTAAGAACAATAAATATATATAAAAAACAAATGATGCATACCTAAAAGACGAAGTGAGAAAGATTATTCCAAATCTACGACCAACCCCTGAAATTGTTCTCAAATACAATCAATACAAACTGTTGTACCTCATGGATTTAGCTCAACAAGAAAAGAGAAAAACAAATGAATGTGTATTCAAGATCTCTCTCTCTCTCTCTCTCTCTTTCTTTCACACACACACGCACACATATCAAGAATCCATAGTGAAGGTGTTGAGTTTAATTTTGGTGGAGATGTATGTCTTGCATTTACAGGTGAGATATCATATGATGATGAAATTTGAAATTGAGTCGAAAAACGTCTATGGCGCTTTGAATTATTTGAAATTGGATTAGGGTTTGTTTTGTAAAGAGGGAATAAAGAAAAGGGGAGAAAGGAGAAAATGTAAAGAGTATGCTAATAAAAGGAGTTACTTAACGGCTATAATGTAATGGGACCAAAGAATTTTGAAATTGAAACCTCATTAAAACCTTGGTTCATAATTTCAAATGAAAAGTTTCTAAATAAACTATGAATTTGGTCTTTGTGGTATGTCAAAAATAAAAAAAAAATTGTTATTTGTAATTTTAGAATTACAAAATGACCATTGTGGTTTGCAAAAATATCCGAATTTGGTTCCTTTTTCTAATGATCGTTAAAAAAATTCGTTAAATGAGAAACATTTCGTCCTTTTATCCATTTTTTCGTCTTTTACTCGAAAAAAAACTATATTGTACCAAAATCATAAAATGGATTTTGATCGAGTAAAAGACAGAAAAATTGACAAAATAACGAAAATGTTCTACATTTAACGGAATTTTTTTTAACAACCATTAAGGGACCAAATTCAGTCGTTTTGGTAACCCATTAACGGATGAAATGTGTTATTTCCAACAAATCACGGGAACCAAATTTCTCGTTTACTCTTTCATTTATTAAAACGTTATATTATTCTTATTCGGTTATTATTTAAAAACTAAACATTGCTCAATGATTTAACAAGTAAATCAATTAATTGATTAGAAAAAAAAAGTTTATACAGATCCAATCATTTAACTATTGCAATGTGAAAACGTCGTCTTTTAAGAGACGTTCGGTTACATTTTCACGAGGTTTTGGTTGTTCGAAGTGTTCTTTTTGTTTGTTTACTATTGTTTCTCTAGGGTCTTTATATTTGTTTTTAGCTTTTTCGTTTTTATTTAGGGTGGTTGTTTTTTCTTTTGGGTTTTGGGGTCTTATAGGTGGGGCTAATTCTCCTTTTTGTTTTTGTTTGTTTTTGAATAGAAACTTGTGTTTTGGTTTTATTTCTTTTGGTTGGTTTAATAAAAGAGAAGTTAATTATATTGACCATTTTAGAAAAATCATTTATCAAAATAACCATTTTCTGTCTGAGTTGACCAAAATGATCAAAAGCTAATCGAAATACATATCGATGATCGAGTTGCCCAAAACCTCCGTCCCAAATACTCTAAAACTTCCGCAAATTAATTTACCAATTTTTTATTACATTTTACATTTTCTACCCTTAGAAGTTAGTTAATAAATCACTTTAGATACTTTACTTTTTAATTTCTCATTTTACATCATTATCACATTAACACACATACTCGTATATTAATTAAAATACGTCTAAAAATTACGTTTTTATTTTAACAAGCTACACCATTATAATCGTCTCGACAATACCTTCGAAATGAGCCCAATATTGAATATTTTTCGATTTAATTATATACTTTTAATGCCAATTATCCTGTTAATCGGTGAATATGAATATTTTTTACAAAATTCGGAATATTAATTAAAATATAATGTTATTATTTTTTGTAAGTTGATATTCTTTTTCGGCTATTAAAATATTATATTGAGGCTGACAAATTTACTCATGAAAGGTCTTGGAGAAAGAGAGCATGGAAATATTCTGTATTTTATTTATGTAGTCCCCTTCGCACTGTGTATATATCATTGATTCAAAATGGGTTAATTATAGTATATATTGTAATAACCTTAAGAACCAATGCATTATATGTTATTTTACATGAATATTAATTTGTATGGTTTTTATTATAGAAATGAGAAAAACACAAAAATAGTACAAATTCACTATAATTTATATCTTATTTCTTTATACATCCATAATATTATACTTTGTCGTTAAAAAATAATAGCGTTATATTTTAATTAATATTCCGAATTTTGTAAAAAAATATTCATATTCACCGATTAACAGGATAATTGGTTGTAAAAGTATATAATTAAATCGAAAAATATTCAATATTTGGCTCATTTCGAAGGTATTGTCGAGACGATTATAATGGTGTAGCTTGTTAAAATAAAAACGTAATTTTTAGACGTATTTTAATTGATATACGAGTATGTGTTTAATGTGATAAGGGTGTAAAATGAAAAATTAAAAAGTAAAGTATCTAAAGTGATTTATTAACTAACTTCTAAGGGTAAAAAATGTAAAATGTAAATAAAAAATTGGTAAATTAATTTCGCAGAGAATTTGGAGGTGTGGCGGAGGTTTTAGAGTATTTGGGGCGGAGGTTTTGGGCAACTCGATCATCGGTATGTATTTCAATTAGTTTTTGGTCAACTCAGAAAGAAAATGGGTTATTTTGATAAATGATTTTTCTAAAATGGTCAAAATAATTAAATTCCCTTAATAAAATTGTTGTCTTTTAAAGAGAAAACATTTTTTACGGGGGTTTAATAAAAGACTGGTATTGGACCTTCCTCAAAAGATTTGACACCAACCACTAAATTGGTTAAAATGGCATTATGAATCAATACAAATTTGTTGAGATACAATTTGTATACATTATTATCGACTTTGTAGATGTTATTAAGACATTGGTATACCAAAAGATATAACCAAAACTCGATAGTGGGTTTTGATCATCGACTTGTTCGAGCCGTTATGATTGATTTATATTTTATTATTGTAATAAAAACATTGGTTTTTAAGTTGATACATTTGGGTATGTAAAATCAGAATTAAATAATTATGTTAGATACTTCGTTACGCTTTTGTGGTTAAGCGGCAAATGTGTTACTGACGTGAGGCTTTTTATATCAACGATTATCACACTAGATCCGTATTATATATAATATGACAATCTTCATTTATCGCCCAAATAAAGATTATATCCAACTTGGTCATATTTGAGTAATCTATTATTTGAAGGTTATTTAAAAAAATTATATAATGATTAAGATCATTAAAAAATATGATGTTTGTTTCATTGTCATGGGATTCGTGAACCGTTTGGCACAACCATACATGTCTAAGACGATCGTGTTGCTTAAAAGGGACACAACAATGCATCTACTGACCGAGCCAAAATTGAGTTCGTGGTCTAGCATATTGCATCCACATCATGGTTAATATAGGCATCATCGATTATAATGCATCTATTATAAATATATGTAGGTGTTAATTCATGACCAGATACAAGATATACACTATCGGGTGGGTTCTATGTTCTTTGCCAATATATGTTGTATATGCATGGTAAGCATTTGCAAGTTATTGCATGTTATGCGTTTATTGTTTTAAATCATCAAAGATGTTAACTTTCTAATATATTAATGTGTTGTGAAAGATAATGATATGGCATGAAGTGTTGGTTTTTGACAAGGACGAAAGTGTCTTAGAGCAGTATGCCCCTAAAGCAAGTTGTGACCTACAAGCTACAGTTTACAGTTAAATCCATAATTAACTGTGAGTAATTAATGTTATTCATTGTGAGTTGATATATGATTGCATGAAATAGTTGGGGTTCTCAAATGATTAAGCCTCGTAGTCTCTAAAGGGTGAATGTTTT